>PVKE010003150.1:0-74900 GCA_004027555.1 Craseonycteris thonglongyai | reverse complement strand
AGGTCCAGGTTTTTGAGAGCGGTTAATATGTACACGAGCAATGACTGCAGTTTCATTCACGATCTAAGGCAGGAGCCCTGTGAATTGTGTGCTGCATTGCTCTGCAGGTTCATTCACTAGAAGATTCTTCCGTTCTCATACACAAAGAGTAATGAAGCTGCCAAGTTCTGCTTCAGGGACCCACCCTCACTCCATCCTAGATGGGGCCTTTCTCTGTATTCATTGAGAACTAGCCACTGTGAGAAGCCGTTGAGGATATCATAGTGAACAAGACAAGCAAACTCCTGGAATTCAGGGCACTTAGGTATTTTCCGGCGTATAAGACGACCCCCTAATTTTACAGTTAAAATATAGGTTTAGGCCTATATTCGCTGTATAAGACTACAGCCTCGGAAGTGGGGGGTAGTCTTATACAGCGAATATAGGCCTAAACCTAGGTTTTAACTGTAAAATTAGGGGGTCGTCTTATACGCCCGGTCGTCTTATACACCGGAAAATACGGTAAGAGGCCACGCTGAGTGAATCTTCGCTAGAATATACATCAAAATCACGTGGGTGGTTTTTTGGTGGTGTTTTTGTTTTTTTCCAAAACCAAATCCAAGTCATTTTCATTCATCCCATATTACTAGTAAATGAAAGAACAAAGCAGAAGAAAAACTCTGCATTGACAGTCTGTATTCCACACTCAAATAAAATGCTATGTATCCTTAACATGAACACCATGCCTCTCCACTCAGTTCAGTCTCACTTTCCAACGTTTACTGCAAGCCCGTGATACAAGCAGGAACTGGATTTGGAGTCCAATAGTGGGTGATTTGTAGACTCGGGGGTGTTATCCCCCTCTTACCAGCATGCTAGTATCTTTGAATGACTGATGGAGTGCCCCCAAATCAATCTCAAAAGTGCCTGAAATTCCACCATTTGATAAGGTATCGTTGCCTCTTCAAATGCTAATGTAAAGGAAAGAGTAAAATATAAGAGATTTCTTGCTGTTGAACGTATTAATAAAACGCATCAGATTTGAGAGCAAGACGTCGCTTGGAATAAGATGCACAGGTGAACTCTGAGAGAAGGCAGGCGACCAGGCTGGCTGAGACATTCCCTTGGGAAGGAGAGGGCAGAGACCACAAGGCGAGTATGGACTGGGGAAGGGAAGGGTTAGATCTGGAAGGTTTTGTCGCTGGGGCAGGTGAGTTGGTCTCATCTGGAGAGCGTACACTTGGAACAGCAGTGTGCGTATAGGGTGTGATCATGGGTCTTGATATTTTTAAGGGATTCTCATGGAAGAAGAAATCAACTTAATCTTTGGGGGCCCAGGATGGAACCGGGACCTACAGAAGCAGACTCAACTAAAGACACTGGTTACAATGCGGGCAGACACCCAGGTCTGCCCCAGATGCTCATCAGGGCTCCTCCCTTTATATAAATTGGGAGACTTTTTCCAAAATCCCATTTCCTCAATCCTGAGTACCTCCTGAAATCAGGTGTTGAGGAGTAAAGGATATTCCTCCATAGTTCTTCTATCAAAACAACTTCCGGAACAATAATAGCCATCTTTTCAAAAACTCCTAATTAGGTGAACTTAGAGCACTACATGTATTGTGTTACTTAGTCATCACTTACTAAAACCACCTTTTCATGAAAAGAACAGTAAATAACCCATGTCTGTTTTTCTGAGGTAAGTGTCATCCTGATAGAAATCTATAGAGATTTCTATCTACAGATAGAAAGTTGTCCTGAGAGAAATCATTCAAGAAGCCTGGAGTCTGAGCTTTGATACCACTTCACTGCTAACATTTTGATCTTTTTTTTCCCCAGTGTTTGACGGGGTGGGACGAAATAAAAGTATCGTTAGAATCAAAGTGAATAGGATCATAGCCTGTTTTATCATTTCGCATCTTATACGTGTTTTCCATATTTTGAAATACTCTTCAAAAATGAGATCTAATTTTCTCACTTGTACCTTGCTGCATTCTAGAAAATTTTCACAAATAACTCATTTTACTTTAAGATTAGAAAAGAAATAACAGAACAATGAGTCTAATTTAATGTCATTTATGAGACGTTATTTTTTCTTAGTAGAAACACATACAAAGGTAGCATATGAATGAATACCTTTTTTTCTCAAAATGTAAATAGTTTCTATAGTCTTTTGATTATCAAAGTAATATATGTTCATTATAAAATAATTCAAACAATATATGAGTTAGAAGAAAGTATGTGTTTTACCCTGCAAATACATAACAAACACTCTTTAGAAATACCAATATGCTGCATAGAGTTTTATAAGCTCATTTCTGCTTACTAGCAGAGGAAGTCTTCCATTGTCAATGAGTAGTTATCTGCATAGTAGTTATCTCAGAAAGATTACTGGGGTTCGAATTTCATTACTAGCCATGAGACTTTGGGCATCTCTTTAATTTGTTTCTTTATCTGTAAACTGATACTAATACTAATTTCCTCCTGATGAGAGTTTTTGGAGGAAAGAAAAGTGTAATATTTTACAAAGCACCTAGCTTAGTGTCATACATATAGTAGGTAATTAATAAGTTTTTGCTTCAATAAATGTTGGTCAATCCATTTTTGTGAGGCTGTGACCATTAATTTTAGCAGTGCCTTGTTGATAAATGGGCATTTTGGCTCTTACCATTTTTTCCCCTGTTATAAACATCTTGGCTATATAGAGTGTATGTTTGTGATAAACTCAGTTTCTCTAGGGATCCACCGTATGACATGAAGTAGAAAAGTGGGAATTATCCAAAATGCTATTTGGTTTGTTGACATTTGGGAATATCAGCCAACATTAGTCAGACCTTCTGGGTTATTTTAAAAAGGTGGACATCTCTGCTTGAAAAAGCAAAATATTCTGTATTTATATGTATTCTACTACATCCTTTGTGTAAAATATACTGTGTTGGCCTTGACGACTTACTGGTGGGCTAGAAGTCGTGATCAGTTAGCAAGCATGTTTAATCTCAAAGCTTAAGTTTTGTGTTACAGTTTACTCTGTCTGCCTTTACCTTTATGAATTAAGAATCTTCTAGATAGCATATGAAGTTAATTACAGTAGACTCTCAGTTAACCACATCTCAAGCAACCGAAATTTTGCCAGGTGTTTAAGTACCAGTTACATTTATCCAGCATCTACTATTCCCCATGAGGTGCCGGTTAACTTGGAGTCTTCTATAGTTTGGTATTACATGATAATATAATTTGATGGCTTTCTATATTAAGTTCTGAAACTGTTAATAATAATAATAATAATAAATGCACACCCAGCAGGATGCAGAGTTTCTAATACGGGGCTAATAAACGTCCTGAAAGCGCATGTGAAATTTTGTATATTTAGATATTTTTTCTTAGGTTTTGAATGTAGAGTTTCATTCAGCCTCTAGTATTGTTTCCTGATTCTCCTCTCCCCACTCTCATAGAAACAGTAAAGAATGTGGAGAGAAACAGGGTTTGTTCTATGAGACTAATTTGTTTTTTACTTTGTAATGTGCAGAATATGTAAAATTTACATACAGTTTTATTTGTTACCTCATTACTAATCTCATGAATTTTCTAGAGTTCTGAAAGTTCACACTGAAGTGACTCTTTTACCAGCACCAATGAGCAGGGACCATAGCGGGCCGTCTTGTTAACTAACTTCCATAGCCTCAGTGTCAAGCACAGAAATTTGTATGTTGTAGGTGACCTGTTTAAATTTTTTGCAAAATAAAAGAATGAATCCACTGCTCTTAGTTAATGTAGCTATATAAGGAGTTTTCCAGCTCAGCTTCAAGGGACCAGCTCACAAAATGTCTCTATCTTTTAGTCACATCTAGTTCTAGTGCCAGCACTTGGCCTGCCCGATTCTATATTGATGGGCATTTTGTTTTGACATACTAACTAGCAGGCACAATGCCTGTCACTTTCCATTGGCTCAGGAGAGGGTAGTAAGTTCAGCAGGTTTTACCCAACAGGCTTTGTTCAATTTAAGTAGATTATAGTGTGAACGATGGAGGTACAGATCAGAACTGGCAGGGAGCTGGGATTTGAATAGGACCTTCAATTTATTTGACATGCCTAATGTTCTTATGAATGGGGATGGAACCCTGGTTTTTGGTGATAGGTAGAAAGATTGACTCCAGGATTGATAGAGTCTAGGGTGGATTAGTAAATCGATTTGTTAAGAGCTAGAATGATACACCTTTGGGGTCTGAAACTCACCCAGCAACAGCTTAAGATAACGAAAAACCTAGTGGCACTAGTGTTTCAAATGTAGTTTGCATGTAAAGTATACGTGGCTTTTCTCTAGAAGTTATTATTTCTACAGAAGTAAAAACTATTATTTTAGTTAATAAAAATGGGTAATTAATTTCTTGGTGATAATATTGTTTATTTGAAGCCTTTTTCTGGCTGTTCTTTTTAAAAATTTTGTTCTTCAACCTTCTTATTGCATGTTTATTAAAACTGAAAACAAATCAGACTCATTATTTAGGAAGATACTTCACTAATGAATTAAATTTAACCTCAAAAGGCTATGGTTTAACTGAATTGCTACATATGTTGTGCTTAAATGACCTCTTCTAAATAGTTTAATTAAACAGAAAAAAGCAAAAAGAGTAGTGATGCCTAATATCTGTTTAGTAAATTATACTTCTGTGTTATGTTTATACTTTACACTGAATCAACCTCAGATAAATAGGAAGCTGTTGAGGTTTTTATCTTTATAGTCCTGACAAAAACACTGAGAAATCAGAACTTCCCTTGGCTAAAGATGGAATTGATCAAAGACAGAATTATGATGACATTTACTTCAACTGCCCATTAGCACTACTGACGCAAATGTATACCGGTATTTCCCCAGTGTGCAGCCTTCTGAATATTTCAGCCAAAGGCCCCTGTCTCTTCCAGTTCTCTTTACATCTTCTTGATGGGATGTCTCTTAACCATTTTTCTTCTAAAATTATTTGAACGTGCTCCATCTGATTTAGAATATTTTACTATGCATTTCTCCAAGTATTTTTTTAATAAGTATTTCTTCTCTTCATCATCCTCATTTATTTCTACATATGTGTAAACACACAAACAAAAATAATTTTCAAGCACAGTTACCAAAAGGACTAAACTTTCTGAAATTTAGATGTATCTGAAATCTCATTTTTCCTGATATGGAAGGGAACCCACAGAGATTAATTGTTCTGAGACCCCAGAACCAATGTGGCAATGGCAGTTCTTGAATATGAAGAGATTAACATCTACTTTCCTCGTCCATAATAAACATGAGTGAAGGTACTGGTTGTCATTGTGTTTTAGAACTTTGTAAACACTGGAAAAATGTAAGGTTTATCATAAATCCTAACAACATTATAAGATACTGTGTATAATTCTTCAGTAATAGTGTTGTTAACAACATTTCTGTTGGGACATAATTGAATCCTCAACAAAACTCATATAATTTAGGACATAGAGTTGTGTCCTAAGATATCAGGAGGTGTGAAGAACTCTAACTTTGGTCATTATTGGAAAGACAAATGAAATAAGGGTTTTTTTGAGAATATCTATTTCATGGTTACCAACTCACTTTTATCCAAGTCCTTTTTGCCTAATTGAGTATGTACTTTAGTTTAATTCAACCTGGTGGTAGTTGCGAATGAATTTCTCTTTCAATCAAGATGCTTTCACTGATTCCCGCACTATTCCATGATGTAATTTACTTTGGCAATTGCTATAATGAAAGTCTGCTACACTAGGAAAGAAATATATTACATATGCTTTTTGAATGCCAGGCAACTTCAAAAGAATATTTGGCTATGTTGCTATAATTGACTGTTTTTGATTTTCCATTCCATCAAATTTAGGTAGCCTGCACTACCTGCATTTAAGCACAGAAGGAATGGAGAGTAGACTCAAATCAGAGTTTGTCTGAATTTCATTAGCTGTATGTGGATTTTCCAGTTTATTCACTTCTCTGTGGATTTTGGGGGCCAATTTCACCACTAGTTACCCCTTCTCTTATGTGGGTATCTGCAAGTGAAAGTAAAAATTCTGGGACAAAAATCTTTCTTTTCTAACCCCTAACATCTTTTCAGATAGATAGACGGATCAATTAACAAATGACTTTAACTCAGTCAATCTGATAAATGCTTTGGGTTTAAATTTATATTTCTGGATTTATGATCATGAATAAGTCTTTGTGTTTTTTGACATGAGGCTTTCGCATTTGCTAGTATCAGATAATGGGAAATGATTCTACATTTTTAGTAATCTGTGTCTTAATAGCAAGTTGTTACCTCTGTCTTTTTTTATCTAACCTCTGCAACTTCTTATTGTTTATTAGTATGAGAGTTAATTTCCTGGAGTATGAAAGTCATGCGTGTGACCCCAGTAGAAGGAAGATGTTTATGTAACAGGCTGAGAGTAAGAGCAAATTTTCATATGTGGGCAGTAAAGTCAGAGTTAGACTCTAACAGGGAGTGGGATGAAGTAATAAAAATTTTTAATAAGTGGTGTCTTAGCTACCACTACCCACTTCTTGCTTAAGAGAAGAATTTATTGTTTAAAAAATATATATATATATATATAGGTCTGATTGCCTACGTATAGCAACACATGTGGTTGATACAGAAGTACTAATGCTACTGTGGGGAACTTTGCTTCACAGTTTTGCTTTGGCACTTGAGGACTTAGTTTTGCAACCTTGGCAAAGGACTGAGAAGGACTCAATGTTTGCTGTGTGTGTTTCTATCTACAATTGATTTTTAGGAATTTGCAATTCAGTACTATGGAAAACTATTTTTCTAGTTCTTTTGATACTACTTTTTCTTTATTACAATACCAAATTTTCATGTTGGTTTTTTTTTTAATTTACATGACCTAGTATTAAGTTACTAGGACTTCAGAAGGGATCCAAGATTATTTTGTGTTGACAAATGTAAAATGTAATCACTCTGGTGTGATTTCTTTCCCTTTAAATTTTTTTTTTCATGTGACTTCAATTATGCTAATAGCTGGCCCTTTGAATTTCTACGCATTCTTAAAAAGCACCCAGTTTCAGAATAATTATTTTGAAATAATGTAAACCTTATCAACGTTTTAGCACAAAGACAATAAAAAAACGAATCTGACAGGAAAAAGTTGCTCGAATAGATTGTGTAGAGTTTTCATTGATGAGCTAACCAGTTTTCATCAGAGTTAACGAGGAAACCACAAGCAATGTCTTTTTCAAGTGTTGGCTTTTAGAAGGCAACACTATTTTTATGTTCTTTCTCATATTTTACTGATATATAGCTAATCACAAGTTTTTCAAAATGGTTAATAGAAATTTCAGTGTTTTATTGTAATGATGTTTAAATGATTTCTTTTTCAGAAAAAGGGTATGCTATTAAAGACAAAAGTGATTTTTCAACCCATGCATTAAACTGTGTGATGCCATCTGTTGTAAGATTTGGTAATCAGTGGTGTGAGTGAGGCTGGTTTATGTCTCATAGTTACTAGCATCGCTGCATAAATAGCCGTAATAGAATTGATCTCTTAGGCTAAAGCAGCTTTTATCACATACAAAGGCTTAATAATGACTGTATTGAACGTTGAACTTTTATTTTTCTTACTTGTTCTTGGATACAGAAGCTTCAGAAGCTTCGTGCTCAAAAATTGAAAATGGAGTCTTTTCTGGTCAAGATAGCAGAGTAGGTAAATGCTGTGCTTGCCTTCTCTCGTGACCACATCAAAATTACAGCTAAACTACAGGACAACCGTCATTGAGAAGTGCTTGAATTCTTTTAGAACCAAAGCCCTACAACTAAGGACATACAGAAAAAGCCACCTCAAGACTGGGAGAAGGGGCAGAGACATGGTACGGGCTGGTTCCACACCCGTGTGTGACCATTGAAAATCAGGAGGTCCTTCCCAGAGGAGAGATGGGTCCTAGCCCCACATCAGCTTCCCCAGTCCAGGGTTCCAGTGCCAGGGAGAAAAATCCCCATAGCTTCTGGCTGTGAAAAGCAGCATAGGTTGTGGTTGAGGGAGTGGAAGGGCAGCAAGAGTCCCCAGGTTTTCTCTCAAAGGGCCTGCTCATGGACTTCCTGACAAACTCACTCACTCTGCCCTCCAGCACTGGGTCACCAGCTCAAAAGGTACAGGGACATGCAAAGAGTAACTGACTTGTCTCTCTTAAGGGCGAGGGTTGGAAGGGCAGGTTTCTCTTAGATGGTGGAGCTGGCTTAGGCCATTGTTTCTCCCAACGTGTAGACACAGGCAGCCATTAGATCTGTTTACCTGGTTAACACCGTTGGTTTGCCCTTGCCCTGGTGATTCCCGAAACCCTGCCCCACCCAGCGTGCATGCCCACCCAGGCACCTCCCAGTGGCTTTTCCACATATCCAGCCTGTCTTGGCTTACACAGCAGACTTTCCTGAAATCTCTCAAAGGTTCACTAAACACAAAAAAGCAACATCTGGCCTTGGTGTGTTCCATACCTCTTGCTGAGCAGCCCTAAACCTGGCACTAGCCGTAGCCAACTCAGTTCATGGCTTGGCCTCTTAAGGCATCTCCGTGTCCAGTGAGGATAACAGCCATATGCAGATTGCTTTGTGGCTCATGAGCACAGGCTACAGCTGAAGGAGGCCTAGGTCGGCGCCCCTCCCAGGTGGTCCCAGGGCTGGCACACCCAGAGCCAGCTTCAAACCATGCTGGAGCATCACCTGGTTGCCTCCAAGGGTGACACACTTAAAGGGCAGACTGGGCAGGCACCGGAGCCCCGCTAAAGCGCACCCTGCCCTGTAGGGTCAGCCCTTGCCCCACATCCCCTCCACTGCAGTCACGGCCAGTCCTCACAACCAGCGAGCCCGAGGGTCAGTTCCTCCCCAGTGAGCCCGAGGGTCAGTTCCTCCCATTGACTTGCCACCAACATCTGTGGCTCAACTACAAAAGGAGGGCACACACAACCCACACAAGAGACACATGTGCAGCACCTGCCTCAGGTGACCAGAGAGTCTGCGCCACTTGGACCGCACAGCACAGCTGCTACCTAAGGCCATTCTACTAAGACTGGGAGACATAGCCGCCCTACCTCCTACACAGAAACAAATAGAGGCAGGCAGCCAAAATGGGGAGACAAGAAACACGTCCCAAATAAAAGACCAGAAAAAAGTTCCAGAAAAAGAACTAGACCAAATGGAGACATAGAATCTACTAGACGAAGAGTTCTAAACACTGGTTTTAAGGATGCTCAATGATCTCAGGGAGAACTTCAAACAAAGAGATAGAAAACATAAAAAAGAACCCGTCAGAAATAAAGAATACAACTGAAATGAAAAACAGATTAGAGAGAATCACCAGTAGAGTAGATAAAACAGGTTTGAGTCAGCAATTTACGTATAAGATAAGGTAACAGAAATCACTGAAACAGAACAGCAAGAAGGAAAGAAGGAAAGATGAAAAAAATGAGAATAGTTAAGAGGCCTCTGGGAAAACATCAAGCATACCAACATTCACATCAAGGAATACTAGCAGGACAAGAGAAAGAGTAAGCAATTAAAACCTTTTGAAGAAATAATGATGGAAAACTTTTCTAACTTGGTGAAAATAATAGACATATAAGCTCAAGAAGTGCCAAGTCCCAAACAAGATGAACCCAAACAAGCCCAGTCCAAGACACATCATCATTAAAATGACAGAGATTAAAGACAAAGAAAAAAATCTTCAAAGTAGCAAGAGATAAGCAGTTAGTTACCTACAAAGCATCTCCCGTAAGACTGTCAGCTGATTTCTCGACTCTGGGTGGTGAACATATAGTGCAACACATAGACAATGTGTTGTAGAATTGTACACTTGGAACCTATGTAATTTTTCCTAACCAATGTCACCCCAATAAATTTAACAATAAAAAAATTTTTTTTAGGGGAAGCCGGGATGGCTCAGTGGGTTAGGCGCTCACTTTGCAGCGCCGGGGACCGAGGATCAAATCCCGGCCCCGGCCCGTGCGGACCCATATGCTGAACTGGGAGCTCCCCCAGTTCAGTTCTCTCTCTGTCTCTGTATCTCTCTCTCTCTCTCTCCTCTGTCAAAATAAATAAATAAATAAAATATATTAAAAAAAAAAATTTTTTTAAAGGTCTGTCAGTTGATTTTGCAACAGCAGCTTTTCAGGCCAGAAGACATTGGCATGAAATATTCCACCATGATGAAAATCAAGGACCTATAACCAAGATTACTCTACCCATCAAAGCTGTCATTTAGAATTAAAGGAATGATAAAGAGCTTCCCAGACAAGAAAAAGCTAAAGGAGAGCTCATCACCACTAAAACAGTATTACAAGGAATCGTAGAGGGACTTCTTTAAAACAAAAAAAGGGATAAAAAAATATGAATAATAAAATGGCAATATCTACATACCTATCAACTACTTTAAATATAAAGGAATTGAATGCTTCAAATAAAAAACATGGGGTGGCTGAATGGATAAGAAAACAAGACCCTTAGATATGATGCCTATAAGAGACTCGCTTCAGATGGAAAGACACACACATACTGGAAGTAAAAGATGGCATAGACATTTTAGGAAAATAGAAACAAACAAACAAAAAAACCCAGCTGAGGTAGCAATACTTATACCAGACAAAATTAACTTTGAAACAAAGGCTATAACAAGATACAGAAGGACCCAGTAATTTCATTTCTCGGTATTTATCTAAAGAAACCCAAAATGCTACCTTTAAGAAGCGTGTGTATTTGTATCTTGATTGCAGCATTGTTTAAAATAGCTGAGATCTGGAGGCAATCTGAGTGTCCATGGATGGATGAATGGATAACAAAGAGGTGATACAATGGAATACTGCTTGGCCATGGGAGGGAATGGGTTCTTGCCATCTGTGGGGGCATGGATGGACCTGGTGGGAATTGTGCTGAGTGGAGAAAGACAGATGGTGTGTGAGTTCACTCATAACAAAATGGAAACAATCTCATAGATACAGAGAACATTTTGATGGTTGCCAGATGGGAGGGGTTTGAGCGGGTAAGAAAAGAGGAAGGGATTAAGAAGTACAAATTGGTTGTTACACAGTAGTTATGAGGATGTAGTGTAGAACGTAAGGAATATAGTCAATAAAATTGTCGTTACTGTGTATGGCGTCAGGGGTACTAGATTTATTGGGGTGATAGATGGGGTTTGGGGGGCTGGGTGAAAAAGGTGAAGGCATTAATATAAATGGTAGTTACAAAATAGTCATGGGGATATAAAGTAAAACAGGGAATATAATCAGTAATTTCATAATAACTATGTATAATGCCAGGTGGGTATTAGACTTGTCAGGAGAATCACTTCTTAAATTATGTAAATGTCTAATCACTATGCTGTACACCTGAAACTGATATAAAATAATATTGAATGTCACCTGTAATTGAAAAATTTTAAATGGAGTGAAGGTAAAGGAGAATAAGAGGTCCAAATGTCCAGGTAAAAAACAAATAAGTCATGGAGCTATATAATGTACAGCATAGGGAATACAGTCAATAATATTGTGACAGCATGGTACGCTGTCAGATGGTTGCTGGACTTATCATGTGATCACTTCTTTAGGTAGAAATATTGAATAACTGGGGTGCACACCTGAAACTAATATAATTATTTATGTTAGCTATATTTTAAGAAAAATCTTTTTAAAAGGAAAAAAATAGAAAATACAACATTTGAGGCATTCAGAACTTCGTTACACTAACTACATCCTAACGTTCTGTTCTTCCTAGACACGTCCATCCCCTGCATATATCTTGACATTTCTGTAGCTCATTAAAGTACCATGGTTACCATGCACGCCCACTTGGTGCTCATCTTAGAGACACAAAGAAGACTGATGAATAAGTGTGTAAGATTTGAACTGAACGTGTGTACCAGGGCATGAATGCCAGCCACTTCACTCCTTTATGCCTGGATTGGGCACATAACCTTACTTCTGCAAGCCTGTTTTGTCATCTTAAAAATTGGAATGAAAATCCTACTTAGAAGATTATTATATAAAACTAAACAAATATGTGTTGATGGTACTTGGCAAAATGCCTAATTACATGGGCCAATAAATGGTAACAATTATTCTTATATCTGCTCTTATTATCGTTTACTACTAGTGAGTCAATGCATGTTTCATTCACAGTTATCACTTAAGAATCAAGGCTACGTATTATATGCTCTTGAGGAAAAAGGCCCTTTACTGTTTAAATTTTATTTTATTTTTTTCCTTTTTTCATAGTGTTTTCTCCCCAGTGGCTCTTTAATAGGGTATTTGGGCAATAAAACTCACTATATTCATTCACAGTTATTTTTCTGCAGAAGATTAAACAATTGCAAATTAACAGGGTGAAAAAGACCTAACTTCTGGCCCTGAAGAACATTGTAAGGGCAAGAAAGTGTATGTTCTCCATCCAGCACCCTCGATGTCTCCAAATCATCTCCCTTAAACTGGCTTCCACTGCCTGTAGGTTATTCTGATTCTGGTCATAGAAGGTGACTGGTGGCTTCACTTCTACTTCAAAACCACAGCATCCTTATACCACCCCCAACCCTCTCTGGAAAATGCAGTTTCCATCCAATGGACTTGGGTCAGAGTAAATCAGCTCCTCAGATACCCATTCAGCAGCTAGAGTCTTAGATGTTCAAGATTCTGGCTGAAAGCAAGTTAAGAATAATTTGTCTTTTACCTGAAAAGGCTCTATGCCATGCTAAATCTAATTTATCCAAATATTTTCAACTGCCAACTCATAGGTTAAGCCAAGCAGCTGACAAAAATTTACCTGTAGGCTAGCTGAATCAGATTTTAACCTATTCAGAGGCCGCACCAAAGAAATAAACTTACTTTATGCACATGGATTTCCAAATCCATCAAAAAATGTGCCCCAGAGCCAAAGTGATTTAAAAAAAAAAGGATTTGCTAAATGATTATCCGGGAAATGTGTGTGTTCGTCTGTAGAACAACACCAGGGGTTAGAAGAGAGGCACATTTTTGTGTTTCAGTAAGTAATTTTCCTTGTTATCATAAAAAAAAATCACTTCCCTTGTTGGAAATCTTGTTGGTGCCCAAATGCTCTGGGTAAGTGTTTGCAACTCATGATTATTTATTCCCCAGATCTTTCTAGCTGTGCGGTGTGTGAGTCAGCCCAGCCTGCATTTAAGGCTTGAAAAATGGTCTGTAGGATTCCTTAGTATCAAAGCATCCATTAATTACTCAAAGGAGAAGACAGTGGTTTACTGGAAATCAGGATCTTTATGGTTCTTTGCTCCAAAAGGGAAGAAAAGGAGTCCTGCATAGAAGGGAGAAGCACTTTTAAAGGTACCCTTTTAATATCCTGTTGAAAGACAGACATTATTTCTTAAATATTATAAAGAGTTCTTTCAAAATGATCCTTCTGTGGTGATCCACATTATACTGGAAAATAGTCTTGTGTTTCTGGCAATGATACCCTAATTACTGCCTATACATTTTTAATAGTTCAATCTGTCATATTCTAGGCGAGAAGTGGTTCGGATTCCAAACAAAACTGAAATGCATGACCAAACACATTATGAAATATGTGGTTTCATTAAATCCTGTTGTTAATTCAGTCAGAAGAAAATTGTTTAGTTGAAGCAGAGGAACAGGGGTGCTGAGGTATTATGATTGCCTTTTGAAACATGCACAGCCCTTACCATTCAGTCAAGCCTCGCTGCCATATTACAATATGTGACCGGGTTGCCATCCGAAAAGGAAGTCGTGTCACAGTTTGAAAGCAGGATGTTGTTATATACTGTAGCTTTGTTAGCACCCATGAGTTGCATGGGCTAGAAACCAACTCAAGTCAGCATAAGCATAACAAGATAGTTTCTTATAAAGATACAGAAGTGTCTCCGGGAACTCAAAGGCACAGATGAGGCTAGAAAGTGAACAGGAATCTTTTTTTCGTTTGCATCTTTAGTTTCTGTTCGTGTCTTCATGAGTTCTGTTTTGTATCTTCTGCTAAACAGATTCTTGCTATTCATGTAATGCATTCTGGTTCCTAATACTTGTTGAGATTTTAGATTATGGAATGATATCCATAGTCCTTTGGGCCTAATGCCAAAGACCCAGGGAAAAAAAGCACCTGATTGGTCCAGTTGGCTCAGATGGCCCGCACATGGTCCAGTTGGCGGGGGCTATGGTATACAGAATGCATACGGCAGACTGGACCTATACCTGGGATCCTCTGTGTGGCGTTTTCAGAGCAGAGGAGGCTGGCTGGGTCCCTAAAATGCTCCTTCTCTCACACACTAAGAACTTGTTCATTTCAACCTCTGAAGGACTATGTGCATCGTGCCAGCATCAGATTTTCAGAGTGGTGGTCTTGTAAGAACTCCCTGTGTATCGTCTGGAGACGGATTCGCAAGCATGACTACACATGTGTGTGTTGGGGTCCATTCAGAGACAGTGCTTGTTCTTTCATGCTCCAAGATCCATCTCCCATCTTCAGAAGTTTCAAATTTCCCTTTAGAACACAAGAGGAAGATGTCTATTATTTAGAGATGGGCCCATTATCAAAAGGTGGACAGAGGTGTTCCAGCTATGATTCACATTCCTAGTACGTCCTTAAAAAATGGCTGATACATGAGGTATTATTTATGAAGGAGTCAGACTAACAGCATGTCCTCTGACAAGGGTGCCAGGGTTATTTATTTATTAATTTATCCATCTCCATTGGAAAACTTACCATCTGGAGGCTGTCCGCATTTAAAAACAAATAAATTCAAGTCCAAGGCAAATTGACTACAATGTGGGTGACCTTCAAACCCCCTCTACTTTAGCCATCCAGTTCCTATTCTGATTGTGCAGAAAGGAGGCGTGGAATAGGGGAAATGCAGACACACAGATATATCTCCTCCTGTTTATGGGGTGAGATCAGATCTTCCTTCATAAGACCTTGCATTTACTTTTTACATTAATATAGGTGGTGATGAAATGTGAATTAGTAATACCATGCAATAGTAGCATTCCTAAAATAGCATAGTGCATTTCCCCTTGCCTGGCCACCTTCCACCTGTCACAGGGCATTGTCCAGTCTGATTTTCCAACTTACATTTCCTGGTTCTGGTTGAGGGACTTTATAAATTGCTCTCATGATTATCCTTACATTACTATCAAAGGACATGATTTTGAGTAAATATATTGTTTATAATTTGCCTCGATCGTTTGTATGTTCAGAGTGACTCAAGTTTTAAGTTGTATGAGGCTTTTAGTGAAATCATGTGTATCGAAACACAGGTTTCAACACTTTATACAGATATATATTCTATAATACATATATACACACAGTTCTAAATGATGGAACCTATTTTCATGTGTTTTTCAACTTAAGTCACTTCTTACATTCATCTAAGTGCATTTTGACACATCACTAAAAAAATTTATTAAATTTTTGTTTTTATTGATTATTTATATGGTAACCTTAATGTCAACCTGTCAAGATTCTCATAAGTTAGTTATTTGTAAAAACACTCTAATTGAAATATTGCTTAAGAGAATTATTAGAGGTAGGTAGGAGGACAAAATACTACATAAGAATAATTACTATTTTTAATAAGTGACATAACATTTATATGAAGTGGGACTTTCAGTCTAGGGATTTATTGTAGAATTGTGGTTAAGTGGATATTAGTCAGCTTGAGCATATTTCGTAATTACGGTTAAAGGGAATTGGGCTTTTACTGGAAATGCCATCATTGGTCAATCAGTTGACTTTCCAGTGAGTATTGAGGAGTCGTAGGTCGTGGAGTGGTAGGGGAGTCATAAGTCATAGGACCCAGTGTGGGATGTGAGATGCACTCGTGAACAGTTAAAGAGCAGCAAGTAGCGTGACATGAAAAATGTTGAGTTGCAGACAAATCCAAGGATAGGACATGCGTGTCTGTAATGGGATTAATTGTACAAAAGTCTGAATAAGACAAGGAATTGTCATTGCCTTCATCGGGGTGATGGCTGATTCATCTCTGGAATGGGGCAGGGATTTAGACTGATCCTCACAAACAGACATTGAGCACTGACTATATGCTGTTCTCTAAGCTACAAAGTAGAATTAGTAGAGGCTACATTGGAGAAAAAAAAAGGAGATGAGTAATGCACCTAGCCTAGAAGCCTAGGGATGGCTTCCTGAGAGAAGTTACGTATTCCCTGAAACCTAAAGAATGTAGAAGAGCTGGAGAGGTTGACCTAGGGTAAGGTGTATTCCAGAGACAAGGGATAGCATGTCAAGACTCAGAGTTTAGGGAGTGAATGGCATGTTTGAGGAAAAAGTTGAGAATAGCTAAGGGCAGAGTAAAAGGATGATAGGAGAGAGAACTAGAGGTGCCTACAAGGAGTATGGCAGTAATGAGTTTGGATTCTGTCCTAAGGGAAATGAGAGTCCTTTCAGTTCTTATGAAGAAGAGCAAGGTGATTGGAGTTATCTATTAGGCACTGCTGGTGGCATGAGCGGCAGAATGAATTGAGGAGGCCTATGGTCTGAACCTTGGGAGGTTGCTGAAGTAATATTAGGTGAGTGATGATGGTAACATATCTAAATCTGACTGGAGACAGAGGCCAGGGAAAGAAGTGACGGCTGTGAGGGATATGGGATACGAGGTTGACAAGTCTTTGTGTTGAATGTGAAGAGAAGAGAGAGCGATGATGTTAAGGTCTTTGGTTTTTACACTTGGGTCCATGGTGGGGCTTGATTGAGTCAGTGAGCCTGGTGGAAGGGGCGTGATGCGTTCTGTATTAGACATCCAGGGTATATCCAATTGGCAATGTCTAAGAAACCAATTGGTTAGATGGACCTGCCACTCAAGAGACAGGTCAGAACTGGAAGGAAAGATTTGAGAGGTGTTAGCACGGATGCAGAAATTAATGTCTTCATGCTGATGAGAGTGACTAGAGACCATTGGGTTGAGTGAGAAGTGGTCATCCTGATTTGGGGAGTCACATCAGCCTTTAGGAAATACCTAGGGCATGAGGGGCATGGAGAGAAGACAGGTGGAATAGCAGAGAAATCGAAGGACCCCTGTGGTCACACGAGGCACATTTGTCATGAGAAATGGAGAGCAGTTAACGGTGTCATGTCCCCTAAAAATCATGTGGGAAAAAGGACTGTGAGGGAACTCAACTACCAGAAAGCTGATTGGAGACTTTCCCTCAATCGGTTGCTTTAGGTTTAATAAATATAGATTTAAATAGAAATATCCAGCAGCCCACTTGCTGAACAAACCTGAACACTAGATATACTCTTCCAGGACATTCTGAAGTTTCCAGTGGCAAAATTGGCAACACTGATAGGCCTTTTGTGGCCCAAGAAAGGATGAAAACACTGGATTTTATGAAGAGCATTCCAATTTTACAGAAGTATTGAAGGAAGGAGGGAAGCAACAAATCTGATTTAGTGAAGACATTTTCCTTGACAGCAAGATTTACTCTTGGGTTGTAAATTCGCCATGATGGAGACTAAAATGCACTGAAAGTTAATTTTCACCTATATCTCATTCAATCCTAACATGATTTAAATGACAAGATTTCAGAAGTGACATGTAGCCTTGGATCTAAATATATTTTTTACGACTGGAAATTTTAATTTCAGATCAGTGAAAAATCATGACGCCTCTTCATGTGGAAGAGACTGTGAGTGGAATGTTAGGCCAGGGCGGATGGTTTTGTCAGGCGGAACTATTCATGCTGAGGGGAATCAGATGGCAAGAGTTTGCACTGGCTTCTCTATAAATTCGCTCCTGCAAGATAATATTGAAATGGCTGAATGGCCGGTCTAGTTCTAAGATAGAGACAGGAAGAGTTCGTCTTGTTTTAATCTCACAGTGGATGTTCAGTTTGCCTGTGACATGCTGGTATAGGCGTCCTATGAATGCATGACATGTGCATGATGGCACCCCAGCTACATTTGGAAATACTCTTTCCCTTATTCTCTCCACTCGAGTTTCCATCACCTTTACCATTTTTCTTCAGGTGGCCTAGCCTCTCCCTGCCCCAGGACCTTTGGATCTGCATTCCTGTCTTGTCCGACCTCAGAGAAGAGACTCCCCTTTTTAAGTCTCAGTTCATACGTCACTTTTGGAGGAAGACTTTTCTCTTACTTCCCTGCTGAGTTCTAGCAAGTGTCCCTGTATTTGACTCTCTCTGTCCCCTGTACTTCTTTGAGTAAATGCAAAGAAGGGAGGGAGGAGAAAAGCTAGAGAATTTGGTAACAACCACCTTGACTACTCGCGGTTTCCCAGGGCACTTCTAGTTAATGGGTGATTCTTATAGAGAAGATGAGACTATCCGTTATTGTTTACTGCGGGCTCATTACGTGCTGAGCATACGGATTATTTGTCTTCGCACAGGAACCCTGTGATGACAGTATCACCTTCTTTCTGATACAAGGAAACAGGTTCAAGTCACCAGCCCTGGTTCACTCAGCTAGGAAGTATACAGTGACAAGGGTCGCTGCAGTTTAGACCCTGGCATGGCTTCCTCTGTGTGCTGGGCGAGCTGGTAGGATGGCTTCCAGGCCCTTTTCTCATAGCCTTCCTAGTGGGCCAGTTACACTACTTAGCAGTAGACCTAGTCCATTAAGATTCTTAACAGCTGACACGGACGTGTCCCTTGTCATGGTCACTAGATGCCTTGTCAGAGTAATTGAGAGGAAGGAATGACCACAGCACTAAGCTAGCACCCCCGCCCCTAAAAGGAAATGATGAATGATTTTAAATGGATGTAATCGACAGGTGGCTCTGCCGCGTTTTCCAACGATTGTCTGTGGTGGGCCTGGTCTCTGGAGGGGCCAGTTCAATCGATGTGATGGGAGCAATGTCACTCTGTTACATTTGAATTAACTTAGTGTGTGTGGCTGTCCTCATCTGTGGCTTCTTCCTTGGATGCAGGACTGTATCAGATTGATTCAGGTGAGGGATGAGAAACTTAAATGTCCCCAGGCCCGACACGAGCCCCACACTCATTGTGGCCCCGGGCCTGTGAGTGAATCCAGGCCACGGGATCGGAACAGCCAAACCTTGGGGGTAAACTTAAAGTTGAAATTTGACCAGCAAGGCTCTGCTTGGAGTTTGAAAATGGCACTGTGTTCGGACTCCACATCCGACCTCTGTTTCCTCCCTGCACAAGTCAAAGCTAGCAGAGTGACATGGATTCCAGGTCACCAGACACATCTGATACTTCAAACACGTTAGTGACACCTGGAAGCAAGGAAGCAGATCCTTCAAACATAAAGCCATTCGAAAGGTGGCCGTTCAGATTTCATGTCCTGAAACACGGATGGGGGTGGGGCAGGGTGAAAAGGTGTAAAGATTCTCCCAGGACATTTCAGACTAATGGTAACAATAATGCATTAAAGTGTCAGCAGTGGAAATGATTCATTGAATTTGCCTTCATTTTTCTCATTTATTTGCTTTTGGTCTGATTTTCACTATCCTCTATTTATTTTTTTTTAAAAAAAAGGTAGTCCTGCTCTGCTGGTCCGAGCACTTTCTCCCAAGTCCTTTATTATTGCAAAGTGACATGTGTGAAACCTTGCCGTTGACATTCATAGACTTATAATCCTACTCTTTCAATTGCTTGATTAATGCTTTGGCTTTCAGTGTAAAAGTCAGCACATTGAAAATCAGGGGAAACTTCCGATTATGACAATGACATTTATCATTCTCTAATGGAGAAGCTTCTTGGCAGAAAGATGGTGGATGTATCCGACGCGGAATCCTAACGTTAGTTAGGCACAGTCCTTGCCCATGGTAGCTGGTCTCAGGCTCAGCATCATATGGAAGCCTCACAACGTGAGAGGTGCCCACCCAGCCGGTGGGACAAGCCCTGTTAATAATTTTTAACTATAGGTTCTATGGGTGCAGGATTGACGCCGTGTTAACTCATTGATGGTGTGAACGTAGTGTCAGGCGCTTTCTGTGTTAGACACTGTTCTGTGTACGTGGGTTGATATATCAATGAGCAGGTCAAAATTCTTGTCCTCATGGAACTGGCATTCCAGAAGGGGTACGTAGACCAGAAAACATGACAAATTATCATATGATAAAAAGGTGGAAAGTACTTGCTGAAAACAGATGAAGGGAAATAAGTGGGGCAGTGGGGGTTATAGCCTGAAGGAACCTTAAAAAAAAGTGACATTTAAACAAAGCCTTGAACGGAAAGAGTCTGATGCAGAATATTTCAGAACTCTCACAGGGAATTCCAGATTAGCTAGGGCAAGAAAATCCCTATTGGAGAATGGTAGGTCCAGGGTTATTGGAGAGTTAAACACGCTTTTGCTTTTGTTTTCCAAATTCTAATTCCTCTTTCCCTCTTCTGTCCACACTGGCATTATTTGGGGACCATGGCCCACCCTCGGGCCAATCCTCATTCTACTGGGAATTGGATTGAATGGGGAGAATTCTGGGATGTGGCTCTTGTATGTGACGTTTACAGTTTGTTGTGAAATCCATTCAAGAGTTAAGGAAACAGAGGGGCTTGGCTTCAGGCATACTTTCAGCCTCTCTTTTATTGGCATTCAATGTGATTCACTGACCTGATTCAGATCTAATGGTTCACTTATATATGCAATTTCTTGGGAAGGAAAAATGATAAAAATGTCCCCAGAGCAGTTTTACTGAGATTTTGGTCTAAAAAGAAACTGTAAATAAATAGCAAGAAAAGCAGTAGCTAAGTCAATGTGCCATGGAACAAATGAGAAGACAAATGCTAGGTCACTTGTACCATCCTCTGATTAAATGGCCGAGAGCAAATCCTCAGGCCCCCGGGGGGCCACTCCGTTCCTCTGTTGTGGCGGGTGACATAGGCAAGTGCATAGCTCTGCCCTCTGATAACCCGGCTTCATTTGCCACAACTTGCCCCCACCCCCCACTACTACACTCACAGTGTTCTGTAACACCCAGAAACCAGTAATGGCAAAGATTTAATGATGACAATCTTGGAGTGTATTATCTAATCTCAAAATAGCCTTATTGGAGAATTGCTTTTTCGATCTTTAGTTTACAGATATGGACACTTAGGCCCCAAGTGGCTAACTCTGTGATGCTGAGTACCACGAGTTAAGTGATGGCATCAGGGTAGGGACCCAGGCAGTGTGACTGCAGAGAGCATGCAAGACATTTGATTGCATGTATTATAACTTATCCAGTACATAAGTATGCCTTATTTCTCAGTCACCAAAATTGTCAATATTGAAATAACGCAGAGGAGTGTATGTGTGTGGTGGGGGGAAGAGAGAGAGGGAGAGGAAGAATGAAAGTGTTTATATGTGCTACTTAAGTTAAAAAAAAATTCTTACCATATCTGGTAAGAATCAATATTTTCATTCAATAGGGGGAAAAAATCTCTTTTCCTCTAATAAAGTTGTGGAAACAAGATGAGTAATAGCAACATGAAAGCAAAAGATGTTTTCCAAAGACTGATGTTTGTCCCACACTTTCCTTCACTCACAGCAAATCATGATCTTGTACATAAATTTGAACTTCTGTTTTTTTGTTGGTTTTTTTTTTTTTTGGTAGATCTGAAGAGCATCTGTGTACAGAAATGTTATTTGCCATCCTCACGAATTAATTTCATAGATGATAGTTAAACAAATGTGGCCGTGTGTTAAATTGATTTCAGAATACGTTTGGGGTAATCAGCTCCGTCGGGAGTCCTGCAGCTGGTGAGCCTTAAATACGCTTCATAAAGATGCCAGTCTGCCGCCAGCACAGCTGTAAATACTTGGTGCCTTTGCTTTGTGAGACTTATGGTACTTGCCTTTTTCCTGAAAGCATTTGAACAGCGCTAATCATTAAGTATGTTTAATAAAAAATAACTTCTCAGCCTCCGAGTGACTCTATATGTTAAATATTTTAAAAAGTTACTCTACTCAGCAAGACACTCTTGACATTAAATAGATTAAATAAGAAATTGTTGGTTTCTGATGGTTTTCAGTGGTAAGTATTTTTTATAGGTAGTTACTTTTCCAGCTGACAACTATCTCCAAGTCTTCAATATTTAAAAAGTTGCTTTTATAGCTGCTGGGTGCATCTGTGTATAGAACATAATAGGAAGATTGCCTCTAAATTTTGAAAGACTTCTCCTAATGAACATATGAAGAAAGTGTTTTCATTTTCTAAGCATATTTATATTTCATACACCAAAGTGGATTCCAAGTTACACAAGTTGGAGTCAGTTTCCCCCCATGTGCCAGTTTTAATGTCTTTTAAGATGCCGGACACAAAGACCCACTTGCAGAAGGGTACTGATCTAGCCCTGGGCACCTATGGAGAAGGTGCGGTGGGTAATGATGAAGACACATAATTTTCTTGCCCCTCCAGCTCTCTGAGACATTACAGATGAGTTCCTCTCTCTTCACAGAGTTTATTCGAAGTGGCTCTTGGTTCCCATGAATGTAGTGTTAAGGTGAAACAAAGGTTAGTGAACTACAGGAATTCAGACCTTGGTCAGCGACATCAGCTTAAGCTGGGTCCACATGTTGATTTCTCCTCCGAGAGCACTTTTCACGGCCCCTTAAGGCCAGGGTGTGTGCTCTGCATCGATAGTCGTTCTAGTCATTTTGCCCACTTGGATTCGGTGGCTTGCCCAGGCAAAGCGCCAGGTTACCATGCCGGAGTCACAGAGACTAGGCACAGATGGTAGTGTTGGACAGACCGGGCTTTGAGGTCTGATGCTGCCCACTTCGCTGAGTGAATTGAGCAAAGACTCTGAGCCTCTCAGTATGTCAGTCTCGTCCTCTGTAAACTGTGGATGATAATATCTGCCTCTTGTGGTAGTGGCGAGAATTCAATGAGCTGGTGCGTACTGGAACTTTCTGCTCAGCACGCACACTATATTAAGTATGCATTAAATATTTACTGTTTTTATTTTAATTTCTTTTGTACATGGAAGAGCAGAGGTAATTCTTTGCAGCAACGCTTCAGAGGAGGATTGATTGGGAGACTTAGAAGTCTCTTCGGATGCCAAATTTGATCAATCCAGGACACAGAATGTTGCTTCCTCTCTTGTAGCACTTGGAGAAGGTCCGCAGCTTGGTGTCAGAAGGTTGAGATGATACCATTTGTGAATCCTAGAAACATACAGGACTCTGAGCCTAAAATAACAAAGGATTGAGGAGAGGATGTCCTTGGATATCTTCCCCTTTGTGATGCAGGGAAATTCTCCAAAATCTCTCCCTACAGATAAAGCCTACTAACCCCTTACTTGGAATATTCCGATTTCTTCTATGGTTCTTAGAAATCACCTTTTGGCTTTTATTTCTCCCTCCCTCATTGGAAATTCTGGGAGATTCTCTTGGACTAAAGTGGTAAGCTCAAAAGATCTTCTCATTTCCGCCTGCAGAATCTTCCACTGGACTTTTACGCCCAGATCTGTGGGGGCGTAAAAAGTTGTGATGGAGATGATTGTGACCCTGGTGACAGAGATCATAGTGATGATGGTAGGAATGATGCTGTATCCTAGTGATGACAGTGGCAGTTGGTAGTAATAAGGACTCTGATATGCTGGTGCGTGGCAAGGTGATGGTGGCTCTTGTGACGGTGACTATGAGGATGGTAGGTCTGCTTGTGTTGACTGGTCCATGTGATTGGCACAGTGCTAAGTACGGTGCCTGCATTGTCTCCTGTAACTCCTCAGCCTCTTCATTCTCTAGCATCATGCTCATCCCTCTTGCATGGACAGGGTTTAGTTATCCAAGGCTTTCACCCCGGAAGTGGTCAGCCGAGGTCAGAACCCAGACCCGCCATAGTTCTTGAGTGCTTAGTGTGCTGCCTCTCGGGGGTCACTGAAAATCTGGCATGGCTGACATGCCCATTACTTCTGACGCTCCTAGAATTAGGAATAAACTCAGAGATGGGCCAGTTTAAGCCCTGTGGTGAGGGAGGCAGAGATGTGAACAGTTTTTCCTGCCCTCCAGGGCTCCTCCTGAAGCCATGCCCAGGGACTGGTGTGGAATAAACCTGGGCTTTGACGATGGACACCATGTACCTTCAGAACGAGTCTCAAGGCGGTTCATGGTCTGTGTTTTGAAGACATGATTTCTGTAGCATGTCTGCCTTTCTCGATTTAGGCTTTCTGATCATCTGACAGTTCTTCCAGACCTCATGCTCTCTTTCTATATCATTGGTCTTTAAGAATGTTGTTGCTTTGCCTGAAACTTTCCTCCTATTGTTCCCCCACCCCACACGGCCAGTCTTTACGGTTAATTATCCTCTGGTCTCTTAAATGTTTTATCCTATAAGCTTTTAGACCAACGGCTTCCTGTTTGGTGCCTCTCCTAGACGTGGCATCACATAGTTTCTGTCACATTATGCTACAAGTGCTTATTTTCTTCTCGTCTCTCTGTTGAGACCATGAACTTCTGAAGATGCTAACTCTTCCTGGAGTTGTTCATCCCTGTGTGGGCAGCATTTCTTTCGTGCCTGGACACAAGACAGGTGCTCCGTCAGTACTACTGGCCTGCTTGAATGAACTCACGTCACAGGATAAGGAATTAGGGGTGTGACCTGTTCTCTTTTGATCCACATTGTAAACAAGTCAAATCCTCTCCTTACGGATAGTTAACCACACGGTAGTCAAATCTCCCAGCAGAAAGCACTCTTCAGGGTACTTTTTGTTGTTGTTGGGCATTTTGTTTCAAGGAGGTTATTATGCTGGGTGGGGGGTCATCAGTTTATCAGTTTGAAACTTTCATTTTTAACAGACAGAAGGTATGTGGAAAGGCAAAGCTCATTTTTCTATTCTGTTTAATTTGATCTTTTAAAAATTATATTCACAAATGCAAGGCAATCCAGTATGTTTTTTTAAATTAGGGTTCTATGTTTATTTTGCACACTCAACTCTATAGATATACCTCCAGCATTTTGTCTTCCCAAATGCCATACTGTTTATTTTCACATTCTATTTTCCCTCTCCAGCAGCACACATCAAGACTTTTTAAGTCAACATTCAATTATCACCAAATGACTTTTCTGCCTATTTCAGAATGGTTTTAATGTGGCGGTGTTTATTTTATTAAAGAAGTTTTATAAAATCTGCCTTGGGATAATGCAATGAGAGTTTTTTCCCTTAGGCAATCACTTAGAACTCTGCATGAGAGAATAAAGGGCAACAGAGAAGGAGAAGGGGTTTTGTTTTATTTTTAAAGGGCAGAAAAGGTATTACCCTCTGTTTTAAAAGGCCTTTTTTGGCCCTGTGTTTAAAATTTGGCAAATCAAGGGATTAGTTTGCGTACTTAGAATTTAGACTTAGAGCATCTTGACTGAGGTATAGAGAACCAAGGTTGTCATCGCTCGTTTTGTTTTTTCCCCTAAATTTCTGCCAGTTTTATTACCGCAATCATGATAGCTTCTGTGGGTTTCATAACCGTACAAGACCCAGCCCCTTCCCAAGCGGTGGTATAATTTAGTTAGAAAGTAAATACATGAAAGAGAAAACAACATTGTCAGTGAAATGAAGTTTTGAAATCTCTGTCAGCGACCATTAGAAAACAAGGCAGCTTTTCCAAAAATCATAGTAGCTCCACACAGATGGTTAACACGGACACAGAGCTAGAAGCAATATGGAAAATTAAGGTGATTTTCCCTTTTCTTAGATAAGGCATTTGGAGGATAATTTCTTCCCAGTGGTAACAGAGCCATCGCCCCTCTTACTTTTCTTCGCCTCTCAGGAACCTTCCTACTCTACTGCCACAATCCAAGTGCTTGCTGATTTCAGAGGCAGAAGTGCCAGAATCGGATTATGAATGCAGATTCTCCACTTTGCTCCTTCCTAGCTGTGCCGTATCGAGCAAGTCACATTACCTCTCTGTGCTGTTTTCCCCCAGCTTTCAAGTTAATAGTGATGCTTACCTCTTGAGATTATTGTAATGAACTATTGCATTTAAAACTGTTAGTTCAAGGAGGCCACACAGTAAATACTTCTGAAATCTTAGCTGCGGCTATTAATAAAAAAAAAAGAAAAAGAATCAATAACACATATTCTGCAGCCGTATTGTCATCATGGTTAATATCCTT
Source organism: Craseonycteris thonglongyai (assembly GCA_004027555.1). Taxonomy (NCBI): domain Eukaryota; kingdom Metazoa; phylum Chordata; class Mammalia; order Chiroptera; family Craseonycteridae; genus Craseonycteris; species Craseonycteris thonglongyai. Next base: position 48,887 of record PVKE010003150.1, on the reverse strand, counting down.
CCAATCTCAGATATGTCATTGCTCAGCCTAAATGCCAACTCTTCCATTAAGCTTCCCCTCTTCACCCATTGGAATTAATTACTCTTCTGTATTCTTATTTACTTTTTCCTGTCTGTATAGTATAGCTCTTAAAATGTAATGCCTTTTATTGTGTATGTCCTGGAAACTTGGGACCATTTCTTTTTTTTTTTTTTTAAGATTTATTTTACTGTTTTTGACAGAGACAGAGAGAAGGGGGAGGGCTCAGAGCCATCTCCATAGTTGAAACTCATCAGCTTTCAACAGGGTTTTGTTCCACAAAGGTAGGCAGGGGCCACAGAGGGCGATAATTGGGCTGGGGGCCTCCCGCATAGGAAGCATACCGCAGCTCATCATATGGGTCCACATGAGCCAGGGCCGGGATTCGATCCTCAGTCCCCAGGGCTGCAAAGTGAGCATTTAACCCGCTGAGCATCGGCTTCCCCAAGGGACTATTTCTTACCCATCCTTTTAATCAAGGCTTAACACAAGAATTATTTTAAATTAAACAGCATTGCAGTAGAGGACAGGATAATTAAACAGGATGCGTGTTTAATTTGCTTTCATTGGAAGAATGCAGAAGGGGGTGTGGCAGGATGAGGGCAGTGATTTTGTGAAACTCGGAAAAGTTGCCCCAGAATGAGTCCTGGACTCTTAGCTGTGAGATTGGATGTTAACTGAGGTGCAGTTGTCGCTTTGCAAAGGGACGCACACTCTGTTTTAGGTCGTGTATTCGTTATCCAATTCAGGAAGAAGTTCCCCAGATGGAGAGCCTTGAATTATTTATGCAGTGTTTATCTCTGAGTTTTCTTCCCATCACAACCAATTAAGGCTATTTGGTTTCATTAAAAATAGCATTTTCTCATTGGGGAAAACATTTATCAAAAGGAAATTTACACTTACCCACTGGGAGGCTCCAGAGCTGGTGCTGAGTTAGCTGTATGGCCCTTAACCAAGAGACACGCCAGGAAACGGATGGCATTTTTTTTTCTTTTCTTTTTTTTTTCTCACTGGACTTTTTCATTTCTTTTTAATGCCTCAGAAGACGTGAATTACATAGAGGACAACCTCACTTTGTCCAGCTTTCCGATTTCAGTCTTGACAAATCAGAAAGCCTCTCCATGGCACATACGCATCGATTGCATCCCCCTGAAAGCTGTGTTCTATACTTGTCAAGCGCCCTGAGCAGTGGGTTACAATACTTTAATGCATGTAGTGGGAGCAGTCATTCAGCACTTGCTGTCAGTCACCCGTCATTTCCATGAATGAAATATGTCAGGTCTCCTCTCAGTAGATCATGGCCTATATAACTCAAGATTCCTCCCTCCCGCAGGCCTAGTATGCCATTGAAGATTGCACTCAAGCTTTACCTTGCATCATGCAAGCTTTGCTTCAGTTAATTCACAGACACCATTTTTGAAGTCAGCCTGAGTTACATGTTGGATGAGCAAGGTGAGACAAAGCCATAGGGCCAAAGAGCATGACTGTTCAGCCAGGGCCTGTCAAGGACCGTGTTGCAGCTGGGTTAGCACCAGTTCCGATTCTTCAGAAGCAGGTGGGTGACTCTCCAAGACCTGCTCTGCTGCCTCGCTTTCCCCGCATGAGACGGTCGTGTAAAGCAGCTGTCGCCTCTTCAGTTGTTCCTGAAGGCCGTATCTATCAACTAGGGGATGCTCCAGGTACCTGACCCTCTGTGCCCCTCTAAGCCTTCTGCACAAGGCCAGCTAGGTAAGAATGGAATTGGAACAGGACTTTTAAATTGGATAATGTTAATGATCAATGAGGCCAGGCTGCCTCCTCCACAATGTAGCCTTCTTGTACTCTCATTCTCTCAGCCCTGCCCCAGCTTTGAAGGTGGATGTGGCAGTGAACCCTGCAGGATTTCTCCTTTTTTTCTCTCATCCTTGTGACTGTCCACCTTCCATTGACCTGTTCTTTCTTTAGAGTGAGTAACAGCAGTATATGATTCAAACTTCAGAATTCATGTGTCACCTACAATCTGAATTCATCCCATTTTCCATGCAAAACTCTTTGTAGCATTTCCTATGAAAGAAGAATATTTTTCAAAGACATCTTTTGGGAAGATGATGCTTCCGTTTAGTGGTTGATGTTATGTACCTGGATTGTTTTGACCCTTCCTTAAAGGATGTCCTAGACTGGCTGTATGCATCAGAAAAATAAACTTACAGTAACTGCTGCTCTTTATGGGGTACTTAACCGGGTACAAGATTGTGTGCTGAGTTAATTATGAGCATTATGTCACTTAATTTTCACAAATGAGCTAAGTTGGTAATGTTATCATCCCATCTTATGTATGATTAAGTGGACACGGAATGAGTGGGTTGTTTGCCCAGGAGTATACATGCCATAGCCACAGAAAGAGTTCGGAATTAGAGCCCCCACCTGCTGGATTTGCAAGCTGCACCGCCATTTAAATCCCACTTTTTCCGTTTAAAAATAGGCTGTCTCACACGACCCCGTGCACTTTTACGCAATTACCCTATGCTGATTGAAAGGAGCTTCAAGAATGCAGGGAGTACTTGGATGTCTTGGATCAAATGTCCAGCATCCTGTTATTTAAACAGTCTTCCTGAATACCTTGCTCACAGTTTCAGCCGTGCCTGAAGTTGAAGTTTTAAATAAGGCGTTTCTGCCCCATTCAGCTGTCACCTTGTTACTGCGTGTTTCCTCCTCTTTTTAATGCTGGATGTCAGTGCTGAGTTCCTCGGAGACAGCGCCCCCCTTAGGATGGCCAGACCACTACATCCTAGATAGAAGCCATTCTCGCAGAGGCCTTGGAGCTCATAGTCAGGGAGCTTTCTCTTTCCCTTTGCATACCAATTCTTCCCCCGCCTTTTAATACCGGATTTCAACTTGTGAGACTTCCACCAACTTAAAAAAGACAGCACAGGGCTTTAGCTCCAGTCTGCCATTGAAACAGTGGAATGCATATTTCTCGATGTGTGTGTGTGTGTGTGTGTGTGTGTGTGTGTGTGTGTGTGTGTGTGTGCGCGCGCGCGCACGCGTGTGTGCACGTGCGTTAGTAGTTTGACACTCCATTAAATACTGTATTTCATATTGGGAAACTAAACTTGCTTTTCTTAGAAGCCTGCTGAAAGTAAGACAATTACCTCTGCAAGCTTTCATAGTTAATACAACACAACACATTAACCTAATAATGCTCTTTTATGGAGAAAGAGGGTGCGTTTGTATACTAATGGCAAAAAGCCTGCTTTAGAATTTTTTTTCTTTTAAAGCAAGAAAAGAAGGAGGCAGTGAATGTTGCTCTTTTTCTAGGATTAGGAAAAAACACACCCATGTGAGAGTCTACACCAGCCAAAAAGTCTAATCTGGTTCAAGTGGGTAACGGGTATTAAAACCTGCTTGTTTGGCAGTTTATAATTTTTCTCCTACTTGCCTTGGATTCTTCAGGGAACAAAGAGTATGTTCTTATTTTTCTCAATATACAAGGGCTGTCCACAAAAAGTTTGGCCATCGATGCCCCCATTTTTCATAATGTTGTGGCTGGAGACTTTCTGGTGCCCCAACTCAACAGCATTAGGCTGCCATTCTTTCCATTGGGACCATTAATTTAATGGGAATTTATTGAATGTCACTTATGAGTAAAATGTAGAAATAGAAAGTAGCAGCAGTCTCGCTATCAAAATGATTCCAGTTCAGATTGGACAGGCATGAGGGCCCGAGGGACCATTGGCTGCCATAGGATCTGCTTGGCACGGCATCTCCGGACCCACTTCATCAGGATTTCCATCATGGGAACCCAGAAATGTGCTCTTTCCACGAGCCTCCTGGTGGCCCTGAAGTGCAGCCAGTGCAAGGAACGGCTGTGCTAGGAAGGAGTGAGAGAAGGCAAGTCAGGTCTCCTTAAAAATCATTAGCTGATTATGTCTCTCATAACTGCAGACCAGGTTGAGATTCTCCAAGGTGGGGGCACGGCGGACCTGATTTGGGATTAGCATGTTAAACTTCCTGGGTGCTAGGGGCCCACTCTGGATACACTGACCAGACATACAGTTGTAAACAGAACAGAAAAACAACCATCCTGCCCCATTTCAAACGGTACGTCTGGTCCACCTAACTCTGGACCTATGAGAACTTCGAGTCTTCCACTTAGGAATCTGTATTTACTTTAAGCAACCCGGGGGATTTCTGATACGTGAAAAGATTATTTTCCAGAATGGGTTGGATAACATTGTATCATTGGGGTCGGGAGGTCATGTTTGTTAGAATGCTATTTGTATGTCTTATCAGTTGAAAGACAGCTTTATTAATATGTGTACATAGATGGCAGCTGGCACCTCACGTGGTCTGTGTGCCACGTGATCCCATGTCTTATGTTCAGATATCCAGTGGAAAGAATGGTAATGCCAAAATGCATGAACATTCAATTACTTTCAATAGGTCGCAATCAACTGTGTTAAATGCATGCCTGTATAAATGAATGTATGTGTTAATATTGTTTTAGTTAAACCACCACTTTCAGAACAGACAAATGGCTTAATCAACATGTGCTCTGTCAGTCATCTTTACAGGTAAAAATTAATGAGGATCATATTGGACACAAAAATTCTAAATGATCATGATAATTTGATAAGAGCTTTTATGTCCCTTGTCATTAGCCATCAACAATATATTTTGTGAATTATTACCAAATGGCGAAGGTAACTTGGAATTATGTTTATATTTACCCTTAGATTATCTATTCTTTCTTTCTACTTTTGCATGTTTGAAAATAAACATATTGTGTTATTTAGCATAGTAATCTAAGTATATAATGTCCCAATAAACAAAAATAGTGGAAATGCATGAACATGATCTTTAAAACATTAGAGAGAATTTTTCTAAAAAAAAAAAAAGAAATAGTCTTCGAGACTCCTATATGATGGCACATTTGGTTAGCCTTTCATTTCCTTATTGAGTGAGATTAAAAGGAAAAAAGAGGGGAAGACTAAACTAAGTGCCATTTAGTCTTAGATTTAAACCAGAAGACGAATGCCTTGTCTGTATTTACATGTTCCTAAATTGCCTTCATTCTATTTCTCAGATTTACATATTGCCTTGCTGATAGACTAGAGGGAAATACCTAGAGTAGCCAAGAAGCTCAGCTCTTACCAACACATTAATTTTAAACTATTCTTTAGATCAGAATCTCTTAAATTCATTTGCATTTCCACTTCCAGTACCATCTGACAAAAGAATGTATTAGTGCGCATTCTCTGGCTTGGAAAAAAAAAATTTTCTGAGGGTACATCTAACTCTTGACAGATATTTGAGTGTCATTTTCTGGGTTTAATATAGCCTGTATTCATATTTATAAATGTAATTGCTCTCCAAAGGAAATCAGTAATTTGTCAGTGATTATGTGTATTTTAAACTTCACTGCCTTGCTTTTATATATTTGAAACTTCCCTGGCTAGTGCTTAATATTCTGAAGGCATGAATTTGTTCGCTGTAAGAAAGATAAACAGTACGTGTGGTTCACACCTGCAGTGCTGGTGAGCAAAGGTATGTGGAGAGTCATATTCAGCGCCTGTTGCTGGATCTCTAGGGAATGATCTAAGATTTTTTTCTCCAAAGGGAAACTAAAATATAGACACTCCCCATATCCTCCCTCATCCTCAGAGCTGTGAAAGGCACAGACTGGTGGTTAGATAATTTGTCTTCCAAGCTTTGCCAAGCCAGCTGTTCATACAGTGCTGAATATTTTAAACTTTGCATTGAGGTACGACACACCTGTCATAAAATTTTCCGGTAGTTAAGTGTGCGGCTTGATGGATTTTACATGCGTACACCCACAAAACCACCATCCCGACCAAACTGGGAACATTTCCATCACCCTTGAGGCCTCCCTTTGTGCCCCTCCACCATCAGGAACCTCATCTTCACTCCAAAGCTATCGCTGTGCCTGCTTTGGTCCCCCTCAGTCCCCTTTTGTCTGTTCATGACCAAAGTTAATTGGTGCTGCTATCCTAGTTCTGATTGTGCTAGAATATTATTCTTGGCATACTTGAACTTCTGTAGCTTCCTCTAGCTCTGAGCCAGAGAAAACTCCAGTCTACCTCCAGAATCTCCTGGAAGGACTTGAGTAGTATTCGAGGGCCCATTATTAGTGAGCTGCTATTCTGGATTATGGTTTGATCCCTCTATTTGGGTTTCTGTTTCTCTCTCCAGCTGGTCTTCCATATCCATGTCGCCTGTGCAGAGTAGCATGTTAAGATCCTGGCGTCTGCAGACCTGCGTGTGAGGACCTGTTGATCTGTTTAGCTTGTTGTTTCCTAACAGTAGGGGGCAGTCTCCAGGGAGGGAGGCATGGGCCATATAATTGATGAAGAGCAAAAAAACTGGTTCTTGTGGGTGTCTCATGACTTCCTCTGGTGGCCAGGAAAGACAGCCGGGAGTCAGAGGCGCCTCTAACATGAGAGCTCAGACCAGCTGCCTAATCACCGTGTCTTCGCGTTGTTTGAATTCTTTCAGGTTTATGGGAATGGAAACGACAACGGGAATTCCTATTATACTTGTACCTTTTTTAAAAAATCACATTTCACAATCTTAACAGAATCAATTATTTCCTTATTTATTAGGCATGTGGCAGCATGTAGCAGGGCTTTCAAAGGTGACGATATGGTTTCTGACTCCACTGTGCTTACACAGGAGGGGCAGATGTGTGGCCAAATGGGCTTATAGACAAGTTATCGAGGCTGAATTACAGCCTGTGTTGGGAGAAGAAGGTGCTCCCAGCCTGGGGGCCCCAGGGAGGGCAGGGCATTGCTCATTGGTCAGGAAATTCTTCCCCTGACAGGTACCACTTCATTTGAGTCTTGAAAGATGAGTAGGAGTTTTCCAGGTAGAATTACATCTTCGGCGTTTCTGCTTCTGCTTGTTCTGATTAATATACTCACATCATAAATTGCTATTGTGGCTGATAATTATAATTAAGGTCCAATTATGTTTCAAGTAGTAGTGGAATTGAGTCCACGCTTTTTCTGTACTGCAAAATTTAAAGCAGTAATTAATATAGGACTATTATTATGGCATTACACACATTTTAAAGATGACACCATACTTTCATTTTTACACTTTAGATTAGAATTGCAAAATGTGTTAGGAAAAAAACAGGGAGGACGCAACAGAAGGAGGAAAGGGCTCACGTCATTGAGGCCGGACTGCTAATGAGAGAGCAGCTGTTGCTTGTTGGTAGCACAGGCTGGTCACTGCATCACTTCGTCACAGTTGCTTTTGATAGCAGCCTTAAGAAGTGGATTCTGGGGAAGCCGGAATGGCTCAGTGGGTTGAGCGCTCACTTTGCAGCGCCGGGGACCAAGGATCGAATCCCGGCCCCGGCCCGTGCTGAACCATGTGCTGAACTGGGAGCTCCCCCCGTTCAGTTCTCTCTCTGTCTCTGTATCTCTCTCTCTCTCTCTCTCTCTCTCTCTCTGTCAAAAATTAAATAAATAAAAAAATATATGTTAAAAAAAAAAAGAATTGGATTCTATTATGATCAATCCTATTTAATAGATACAGAAAATTAAGACCTATCTAAAGTGTCCTGTGTTCATTTTCTAGGGCCACCATAACAAAGTGCTATAAACAAGGAGCTTAAATCATTAAAAATGTACTGTTTCAGAGTTCTAGAAGCTAGAAATTCAAGATCAAGATGTCATCAGAGTTGGCTCCTTCTGAGGGCTATGGGAGAGATTCTGGTTTGTATTTTTCTCTCTTGACTTCTGATGATTTGTTTACTGGCTTGTAGATACATCACCTACCTTCATTTTTATATAACATTCTCCCTATATCTTTGTGTCCAAATTTGTTCTTTTTATAAGGACACAGCCATGTTGGATTCAAGCCCATTCTAATGACCTCATCTTAACTTGATTATCTGCAAAGACTATTTCCAAATAAGGTCACATTCATAGGTACTGCTATTGAGGACCACTACATCTTTTTTAGAAGACACGATTCAAACTATAACATTGCAGAAGCTCACCCACCTCCTTCGCAGTAGAGACAGAATCCAAACTCAGCTCCATGTGACTCCATTGCCCAAGGCACTAACAGCTATGCCCTCCCACATTAGGGAAATGCATCCATATCCAATTATATCCTGCACTTTTAACAGTCAGTTGGCAAACATGATACGAACATGTTGTCCAGACAGGACCTACTTGGGAATATGCCTGGGTTAGAAGCGTTCATCCAGTTGTCATGCAACTGATGATGTTTGATCTCCACTGGGATATAAATTACATGCCATCTGATGTGTGCCAGTGGCATGAGCCGTCATCTGTTTAGTCCAATAGAACAGGCACTGACTTTGGCACTGTCATTTTGGGCTGGATCATTCTTTCTTGTGTCATGCGCACTGTAGGATATTGACTAGCATCCTTAGCCTCTGCCTATTGTATGCCAGTAGTTCCCCGGCCACATCTGCGACAGCCAAACATGTCAACATTAAGGAACCACTGGTTATAACACAAAGGGAGGAATGGCACTATGGCTAACCTGTGCTGGCCTGGCGCTTGCCGAGTTCTGCTTAAACATCACTTTTATATAGAGCGGTTGCTGGTGGAGACTGTGAGGAAGACACGCCATCCTTGTCGAATGTGCTCGGGGTCTGTGGCCTCTGTGGACGTGAGAAGGACAACAGAAAGAACGGAGAGTTAAGGACCCAGAGCACGTTAGGCATGCTCGCCAAACAGCCTGAGATTCTTCAAAGAAACTCGTCTGGAATAATAGGAGATAAATGTAAAGATCGCTCATCTGAACAACAAGGGGTTATTCATGTTTCCAAAAAAGAAAGCAGACGATTCTGATGGCAAACCAGCAGTTAATGTTTTCACTTACCACTTGGGGAGTTATTTGGAATTAAGATCAGAGTTTTAATGGGCCTTCCTTCTTAGGGAAAGAGGGTAGTAAACCCTGGCTCCACCTGCAGGAAAGCTAGTGGAGTTGTTACCCTGTTCTTTGTGGCAAGAAACCATAGACATTCCCAGCCAGCCCTGGGAGCGTGGTCCAGAAATTCTGACGTAAGGCTCTCTCTTCCTCCCCCAGTTCATACTGTTTGCTGCTGCTTAAGAAGATGGGCAAGTATTTCTTTCCTTGTTTTTGGAGAAATGCTTCTTTATGGGTCGATTGGCCAGGGCACCCAAGGAACTCTGTTTCCATGATGGGGTATCTACACCCCAGGACATCCTTATGCCCCCACATCAGTCAGGGGGTTTTGTTTTTGTTTTTTTTCTCTTACCATGGGTGTAGACACAGCCAAAAAACTAAAACTGGAGAGTGAACTCAGAGCTTTCCTGCAGGGAATGTCAACTAACAAAAATAATTCTGCCAGAGCCATGTCGGGACAGGTTCATCGTCGAGAGCCACAGTGTGGATGGCACGGAAGCCCAGCAGAATGGTTTTAAAAAGGGAAGAACACCACCTGCTATGCCATTAACACCAGAAAAGCAGTGCCTGGAAACTCCAGGTGGGGCCTGGTATGCTTTTTAAGACTCAGAAAACTTGGAGAGTTCTATGTTCCTTACAACTCTGTATTCCCAGCCTGGAAACAAAAAAACAAAGAATCTCCGTGAAGCGCAAATAGACGATCATGTGGAGGAATCCATGGGTAGGCATTATCGGGCCAGCATGGTAAAGACACTGGAGGTGTCGGCATTTGAAGGAATAATAACGCTCGATACTCTAACCTTCAGACCAGGACATGGGGTTATATTAAGATGAAATCAAATGCTCTGAATAAAAATAAAACCCCTACCAGCGGATGTGTTTGAAAATGCAACAATGCACGTGCAGATGTGTTTCTCTAGACTGGAAATCCCCATGAATCCAGCCTCTCTCTATGCAGCGCAGAAAGCAGGATGGAGAATGACAGTTACCGAGCTATGCTCTTCACATAAACTCTGTCCTTATTGTGCCTTGTCTTGGGCAGCCCCCTTCCTGACCCCTACTGAGTAACTAACAGTGAGAGTGAGCATTTGGTGAGGCGGGAGCATGGCAGAGTGAGGACCTGTAGCTGTTCACTGTCAACGTGTCTGTTCTTTTATTCTGAAGCCCTCCCTTCTTCCTGCTTGTTAGTGTCCAGGTGACATCTCGTATGGATCCTGCCAGCCCTTGTTCTTGCCCTGTGTTTATGGCTCTGGGGAGTTCATGGGCCGGGTATGTGGGCAATAGGTCTGTGCTGGGCTGTGGCTTGTGCCTAGGCGATGCTGCATGGTGTGTCCCTAGTAGGGGGTGGCTGGGGGACCTGGTTGATTTCAGAGTTATGAGCAGAATCTAGCAGATGGGACAGAGCTTGACGTCTGACCAAAGCAGTTGTGAGACAGACTGGTCCGAGCTCCCTAAAGAAAGCGAACAGAGCCCACTGAAGCTGAGCTCCAAGCCCCCGTCAAGGGCTCCTTCCTGCTCGGAACTGCTCTGTGGTGTGTGCTGGGCAGGTCCTGCCCTTTGGGGGCTCCACATCAGAATGTCGTTCTTGCCGGACAGAATAATAGCCCAGCATCTGATCAGCCCTAAGGGGCACGTCCCAGGTGTCTGATATGTGGGTGAGGAGCAAGTCTGGGTCCCGAACTGCTCCCCAGCTGGTCTTGGCGCAGTTTCTCCACTTTTCTAAGCCTCATTTTGCCCATCTTTATAATGGAGACACCAGTGTCCTCTTAATAGAGTGGTCATGAAGATAGGACTCCCCAGTCTTTGTACGGCACATGGCTGGAGGCAGAAGGGTTCCTAAGTGGAGCTAAGTATAGATGTGATTTTTAGACATGGAATCTTCCAATTCTGGTTCCTCAGAACTAGGCTGACCAGACATACCATTTTGAACTGGACAGAAAATAGCTGTTACAAACGGTACTCATGGTCAGTCTACTGACACCTTGAATTTGGCTCAGTGAGACTAGGCTGACCATACATATCATTTGAAACGCGATAGTACCTTTGTTTTCTGTCCTGTTTAAAACAGTACAACTGATCAGCCTATTCAGAACCCCAGTCCATCTACCTTCCTGCAAATCACCTTGAAAATAGCTCTAGGTTGCCCAGTAAAGACTGATCCATGCCTACAAACCCTCATCCATAACACAAACCAGGGAACAAGAAATAACTGATCTCACAGCTGTCAACCTTGTGAGAATATGAACTGAGTTCTGGTATGAAAAGAGAGGGACTTACTTTAAAGCATCATAGACTCTCATGTTTAGAATGAGCTCACAAGCCATCTATCTGGTTAGGAGAACGAATCTCTGCAGTTACAAGTCCGGAGATGGTCATTCTTGGTTGAGGATAGTGACCCCCTGGGAGCATGAGGGGCTTCTGAGGTTAGAGGTGTTACATGAGTGTGCTCACTGACATGTCAAGGTTACTTACGAATGTATTCATGACGGTCACTGTTCTGTATGTGTGTCAATACTTACATAAAGTTTCATGACAAATCTTGTCATCCCATGTGCTGTTTATGGCTCCTGTCTTTTACTTATTATTTTAAATATCTGCAGTAGAAATTCTTCTCACTGTAATTCTTTTCAATAGTACTGATTGTATGAAGTAAAAATTGAGGCCATTCCTCTGTCTTCATTTTTGGTTCTCAGAGGTAACCACAGTTAAATTTCTTGTCAATTGTTCCAGTTTTTATTTTCCTCCTCGAGTGTGTTTCCATATTCCATATTTTTTTTTACTTGAAAAATTAGATGATCATATACGTAGTGTTCCATAACTTTTTGTTTTAATTGCCTATCAGATACAGAATTGACATCATTCTTTTTTAAGAGCTGCCTGATATTCCATAATATGGATGCACCAAATTTATTATGTCCTCCTGTTGATTGACAATGAATTTGTCTAGAGCATTTTGTTATTGTAAATAATGCTTTTTGAACTTCATGAATCTTTCTAGTAGACACTACTCAAATCCCAATTAAGAAAGCCTTTTCTAGCCTTTTGATTTAAAATACCTTCTTCGTTAAGATTATGGGCTGGAGTTTTATGGGGGTGACTCTCTGTGGTGGCTGAATCTCAAATTCGGCGATAATGAACCAGGCTTTCTGGGTGGACGTCGGGGTGTGTTCAGGGTTCCATTACATATTATAGGTTCAAGACAAGTGAAACAACCAAGTGTTTGGGCACAATTAGACTTAATGAATGTGTTGTAGTGTTAGCTGATCAGGATGAGATGTGAATGCAGCCAGTCAATAACGTGCTTATGGGCTGACAGTCTCACCTGTAGACACTTGGCTTCCTAAAGCCACAACGTTATGATATTTTGTTGTTTTTATCCCCTCCTTTCAACTCTGTCTTTAATCCAAATTATCAACAGTTCCCTGCCAAGGTGTAGCTCTCAGAATCTCAAGATGTTCTCATTAATAGAGTTATTAACCCCCTTGCAAAGCAGCAAGGCTTTCTCTGGCCCAGGCCCAAAGCCTGGGAAACATTGCTTGGCTTTCTCTTAATGTTGAGGCTCCTAGTGACAATGTCAGGCTGTCAGAGAGTGCCGATGCCAAGGTTTTTTATTTTTTCCTTTAAGACTCAGTAGCTGAATGGATAAAGGGATGGACTGTTATTTGATAATGCAAGTATATTAAAATATTAATGGTAGAATCTAGGTGGATATATAAAGGTATTCACAGTAATCATTGATTTTTATGTTAAAACTTTTTCACAATAAAATGTTGGTGGTGGAAGAATATGAACGACAATGGGCAATGGGAAAATCTAATCCACCAATGACTTGATCTAATGTCTTACAATCAATGAAGTCAATACCAAGTTACGAGTTGAACACTTATTTTTTGAATAGAAGTTTTATCTAATATAGTCATCATAGTAATAATCGAGAGAAGATAATATTGATACCATCACATAGGCTTTGTGGCATTCCTATTTTCCTTGTGGTATTTAATTCTAACACCAAGACTATATATTCAATTAGCAAACCTTTTTCAAGTCATCATCATCCAAACTGATCTAATAACATCAGCTCAGTGTTCCATGTTTGGAGACAGGGACCCCAAAAAAAATTTTAGGTGATTTGCCCATGTTCTTAATACCAGATGAAGCAGAGCTTGAACTTGAATTTACATTTTCTAATCATACCTTGGCTATTGTATCATGTGTTCTGTCTGATTTTAAGATTCTGAAATCCAGACTCATACTCTGGGGGAATTCATGGAAAGAGGCGGATCTTTCAACCAAAAGTATTTTGAACTATGGTCAAAGCAGTGATGGTGGCAGGGCTCTGTCTACTACTGTCAGCATTCAAGGTGACATTAAAGCACTGAACCACTTCCTAAAAGCTGTGTAGTCACCCCGTTCAGGTTGTATGCAGGACATCAGCTAAGCTAGTTTGGGCAGCATTGTTTCGCTCCCTAATTTGCTGGTGTTTTCTGACCAAAGATACAGTCTGGGAGAATTACTACTTCATATTTACTAACTGTGCACACTGTAATTTAATGGCTAGAGGTAAGTGGGAAATTGTTATTAGTCTAAATAAGTATACTTTTAAACAGAGCAGTTGTGAATTGAATGGTATGTGTCCATTAGAAACAGTCACTAAATCTGTTCTTTCCTTTCTCCATCCTTTGGATTGTTAGTGAGCTTGAGTAGTTAGTTGTGTGTTCTTACTGTAGCAGAAATAAGTGAAGAGTGAGTCGTGTCAAGGTGAGATCAGGAATGAAGGAGGATCATAACCTGTGTGGTATTGGGCTGTTTATTGCTAGGGATTGGTGGATTCATTCCTTTGGAGTGCTTTGCTGATGAGTCTGGTCTTCTGAGTTGGGTCGCTAAATGGATACACTCTCTTCATCTTGTCCATCTATGTAGCAGTGGTGGGGATTTTGGGTTTGTTCTTTTCTTTTTCAGTTTTTCTTTCTTTTTTTCTCATTTTAAAGGATACCCCATCCCTGCCCCTGCATGAGCCATTATTTATATCCAGCAAGTATTTTAAACAGTTGCATAACATACCACCTTTCTTGGCAAAAAACAAACAAACACTTTTATCAGTTGATATTTTTTTTGAGAGTCTTTTCTTCCTTTTTTTAGTTCTGTGGATCTGCAGCTACATTTACAATCCATACAGTATTTTGTTATATGGGTTTTTCCAAGTCAAATGTGTTTTTAGTTCGCCTGTTGACTTTCTCCATTGACAGTATGTCTCTGAGAACTTTCAGTCAGTGTCAGTTTGTCAATTTCTTTCTTCCTCCCTTTGTAGATTATTTTACCACTTCTCCTATTTACTATATATGTCAGGCTTTTTTCCTGAAACCAAGGATGTTGGGGCAAATGTACTTGTATTTTTGTCTTTGTGTTTGCAACACTTGTGTCAGTGCTTTAATTGTTTGAGAAAGATCCTCATAATTTATTAAAAAAAAAGAAAAGAAAAGAAAATCATTCTTTATTGGTTATTAGGAAATAAAAAATGAGACCCTAACTGCCCATTTAATGGGTAAAAAATAAGAAGGATCCATAAATCTGCTGGTGACAGTGGTCTAGGATGATTGGTATTCTCGCGCTTTGCCAAAATGCAGAAAACGCGCCCCCTTTTCAGGGAAGGGTTGAACCGCGTCTAGGGATCTCAGAGAAAGGGGTTGTGCTCATAGAGGCGTGATCACATTTTGTTTGGCAGCGTGATTCTTAACCTTTCTGGCTGGCCAGAACCCTTGGAGATTTTGACAAAAGCCATAGACCAGTCAGATGAGATCAGGGCTGAAAATGTGTCGTGAAGAGTTGTCAGCACGTGGTAATGGATGAGACCGTCAGAGTTCGTCTGCTGCAAAGTGATAGATGTTGTCCAGTGTACACATGTTAAAGCTTTGGCAGTATTACAGATGTGCAGCCCTTCTAGAAGCCAAATCCAGAGCTCCATAAATTTGTTTCTGTCTCTAGCAGTCATCTCCACGAAGCTGTTGTCTACAAGGGAAACTTAATAATGAGAGACGTTCTGAATAGAGCAATGAAACACGTTTTCTCCTGCAGGAGAAACAACTTCCATTCCTTTATTCCACAGTCATGTAATGAGTGCCTACTATGTGCTTGGTCCTGGGACTAGCACCACCCAGTGGGAGAGGCCCCAGCATACTGTATCTAGAAACGTCTATTAGAAGGGGAACTTCAGCAGACTGTACCTGGTGGCCAAGGAGCAGAAAGCAGTTTTAATGAACAGATACTCTAGTTGGGTTGGCCCAGCTCATTTAACAAAGGTTTCTCTGTTGCAGTTTTGATTTCTAGAACTCAGAAGCATCTGGGAAATGTCCAACTTGCCTTGCATGTGCCTTCTCAGAAGTGATTTGCATAAGCCTTTTTCTTATGGAGACAAGGATTGGGCAACATTAGCTGCATAGAGCAAAAGGGCAGTTTTCTGGAGAAAATCACATAGCTTTGTGAGCAAGCTTTCCTCCAGGCATCAGGCTGGGAGAACGGGAGGAATACAACCAACACTGTACCTGCGCTCATTTTATCTTGCTTAATTGCAAAGGCTTCGCATCATCATTCCCCCAAAACCTATTACGGGTAGTAAATACAATATCAGAAGTGAGGAAAGACCTCTAATGGGAACTTTGGGTGAGTAAGTAACAAATAAACTACATTTCAGGTTTCTTGTATTTTAAAACGGGAGACATATTGCTGATTCCTAGTTGGTTTTGAATGATTTATAACCCTTTATTTGTGGTTGAGTGTTGCAATCTGTGTTGTCATGGAAATTCTATTGAATTTATAGGTCCATTTATCCAAAATGATTTTCCAGACTTCATTTCATGGTGAATCATATGGCTGTTACTCCCAAGTACAAAGCAATTTCTAAAAAGTTTCATATTACAAAGAGCACAAACACTGTGGTGGTGATTTTTGTGTTTTTGAAATACAAATAAGTTGCAAATGCACCTAGGTGCCCCCCTCACACACACACACGCACACACTTGTTCCAAGTGTTAAGCTCTACTGTGCTTCAGAACCAACTGTATGTATGAGATACCTCTGCAAGCAAGGAAAGGTTGTTTTATTAGAAAAGAAAGTTGTTACAGTAACTCTATGATAGGTGAAAGTGGTCTTGAAATCATGGTTTTGTGGGGTGTGGGGGGCAAGACTACTCACTCTCCCAGTCTTTAAGCCCCATTACAGCAGATGTGTACCCCACTTCCCCCTTAAAGTTCAGTAGTAATGGGAAAGGGAAAGAAGAACAAAATGCTTTACCATATCCATTAGCTAAGTTTCATGTGACAGTGGATGTAGACAAGGTTTCTACGCCTCAACCATATGGCCATTTGGGGCAGGAGAATTATTTGCTTGGGGTGTGAGATGCTGTCCGGTGTGTTCAGCAGCCTCCCTGGCATCTTAACCACTAGATACCACTAGCATCTCTTGCTCCCTTATGATAACCAAAAATGTCTGTAGACATTGACACGTATCCCCTGGTGCCCCCAACCTCCCCTGGTTGAGAACCGCTGCCCTGGAAGCTTTGTGCTAGGATCCTACACATACGGTAACTAATGGATCGTTCTCATTGCTAATGCGAATTCTGCTCAGGATGTTGTACAGAGAGGATTTTAAATGTAGGCGCTGTGCAATCAAATGCCTGGGTTGGAATCCTAGTGTTATTACTTCTTAGACAAGACTGAGTATCTCAGCCTTAATTTCCTTTTGTATAGAATGAGAAGAGAGTAGTACCTACACCCAAAGATGTTGGTACGTATTAAAGGAATTCATTCATGTAAAGTACTGTAAACTTGGGGCACATTCCTTTCTTTTTTTAAATAATTTTTTACAGTTAATATACAATATTATATTAGTTTCAGGTGTATAACACAGTGATTAGACATTTATGTAACTTTGGAAAATCACCCTGATAAGTCTACTTACCCTTCTGACACCATGTACGGTTATTTGCATATTACTGACTATATTCCCCGTTCTGTATTTTCTATCCCTGTGACTGTTTTTACAACTGGCAATTTGTATTCTTAATCCTTTCCCTGTTTTCATTCACTTACCCAACCTCCCTCCCATTTGACAACCATCAAAATGTTCTCTGTATCGATGAATTTGTTTCAGTTTTGTTTGTTCATTTATTGTGTTTTTTAGATTCCACATATAAGTGAAATCATATGGTACTTGTCTTTGTCTGTCTGAGTTATTTCACTCCGCACAATAGGGTCCATCCATGCTGCCGCAGATGGTAAGACCCCACTCCCTTCCATGGCTGAGCTCTATTCCGTTGTATATATGTACGGCCTCCTCTTTATCCATTCATCCATCGACAGACAGGCTGCCTCCATGTCTTGGCCATTGTAAACAATGCTGCAGTGAACATGTGGATGCACACGTCCTTTCAAAGTATGTTTTGGATTTCTTTGGATAAATGCTCAGAAGTGGAATCATTGGGTCCTCCTTTGTCTATTGTTATAGCCTTAGTTTTAGAGTCTATTTTGTCTGATACAGGTATTACTACACCAGCTTCCCCCCCCCCTTTTTATTTACATGAAATATCTTTTTCCATGCCTTTACTTTCAGTCTGTGTGTCTTTCGATCTGAAGTGAGTGTCTTGTAGGCAGTATTATGCATGGGTCTTGCTTTCTTACCCATGTGGTCACCCTATCTTTGGATTGGAGCATTTAATCTGTTTACATTTAAAGTAATTGGTAGGTGTATAGCTACTGCCATTTTATTGTTTTTTGTTTCCTTCTTTTTTTAAAAGATTTATTTTATTGATTTTTGACAGAGAGAAACAGAGACAGAGAGAGACAGAGAGAAGGGGGAGGGCCCAGAGCAGTCCCCGTAGTTGACATTAGTTTTCCATATAGTTTCACTCCATAGGTGGGCACAGGGCTGCGCAGGGCAGGAACTGGGCCGGGAGCCTCCCACATAGGCCCCGGCAAGAACTGAACTGGGGGCACAGCCCAGTTCAGCATGTGGGTCCACATGGGCTGGGGCAGGGATTCGATCCTTGGTCCCCGGGGCTTCAAAGCGGACGCTTAACCTGCTGAGCCATCCATCTCAGCTTTCCCTTCTTCTTCTTAAAGAAGTTCTTCTAACATTTCTTTTAGAATACTGGTTCGGTGGTGATGAAGTCTTTTAGTGTTTTCTTGTCTGGGAAAGCTTTGGGTGCATTTGGGCCGCCCTCATGGCTTAGGGGGGAGGCTACCTCCTGGGTTCCTCTGCACTGTCTGCCTGGTGGGAAATGGTAGGAAGGAGTAGGGTTCAGTCACTGTCCTTGTTGCTTGCTTCTAGCCTGCGTGGTTCCACACACCAGAAGCAGTCTCCGCATTTTGCTCTGTCAAGCAGGTGAGGTCTCTCTGGCCTGTGTTGTAGAGGAGACTCTGTCCAATCAAGTGGGTGTGGGGCAGAGAAGCACACAAGGCCCTGCCCTGTTATTGGGTGACATTATACTTTTGCTTATCCTAGTTTTAAAAGTAGCTATTTCGGGGAAGCCAGGATGGCTCAGCAGGTTAAGCGCTCACTTTGCAGCCTCGGGGACTGAGGATTGGGTACCAGCCCCGGCCCGTGTGGACCCATGTGCTGAGCTGGGTTGTACTTCCCATGCGGGAGGCCCCCAGCCCAATTCCTGCCCTGGGCCGCCCCTGCCCATCTGTGTGGAATGAAACCATGTTGAAAACTGATGACGTGCAACTATGGAGACTGCTCTGGGCTCTCTATCTCTCTGTGTCTCTGTATCTGTCTCTGTCAAAAACAACAAAATAAATCTTTTTTTAAAAAGTAGCTATTCCACTGTTATTTATTTCTCATTAGAGTAAAATCTACAAAGAGGGAAATTCACAAATAGTAAGTATACGACTCAACAAATTTGTATACTCTTGTAACCAGGCCCCCGATCCAGAAAGAGCACTTACTGGCACCCCCACAACGCTGCTCTGGTTACTGCCCCCACTCCAACCCCCAGGGGTACCCATTGTGTTGGATTCTAACTGCAATGGGGTTTTTTCTGGTTTTGCACTTCCTTCCAATGGACTCATTTGGTATACCCATCTATCTATCTATCTATCTATCTATCTATCTATCTATCTATCTATCTATCTATCTATCTATTTTTTATCTGTCTTACTTGGCTCAGCATTGTGAGATCTGTCGACATTGTTACCTATAGTTGTAGTGCATTCCATTAAGATAATCTATTGTGTCACCATGTCACTGTTTTTTTTTTATTCATTCCATTATTGATTAACATTTGGGTGCGTTCCAATTTGCAATGGCCCTTTCACTAATGTATTTGTATTTTTCTCCTTTCTTTCCTTTTCCTCCCTTTAACTAAAATAATTTCTAAAGACATGTGAATCAGTTGGTGGTCTATAGTATACCAGATGCTTTACTTGTTACTTTAGTCAATCCTCACTGTGACTCAGTGATATATTTCTTATCTTTTTTACCCATGGAAATATTAAGATTCAGAGAGGGTGACTAACTTCAACTGAATCACACAGCAATAACTACTGCCCTCTTCCCTGATTACATTAAGGGTGTCTGGCTAACATAACAGCCAGATGCTGAACCTCCCTCACTTGTGTTCAAACGATGCTGAACTGTGAGAAATCACTCATGAGTAATGCATAGTAAATTCTTGAAAACCTCAATTTATGATTGTAAACAAGAGCCTAAACTTTTCCCTACCAAGGGAAAATTCCAAGAATTAAATATTTATTTGACTAATCAGTTGCATCACCGAACCAGAAATTCCAAAAATCAACTAATAAATAGACGTATAAGGGCATAAACAAGTTACACGCAGAGACTTTTAGAAGGGATCCCCAAAAACATCCTGATACCTGATTGATATGAGTCATCACCCTAGTGTGTACTCTGGGTTCTCCAAAATTTTGGATTCCTGCTATAAAGTACTTGAAGACAATTTCATGTGCTAGGTCAAGTGTACAAAAGAAATAATTAAGGATTAGTGCACTCTGTGATCAGCGATATCGTATAAAGCAAATGTTTGAGAATGTTTATTTAAATGCTACCTTGCCTACAAAGATGCTGAATACCTGCTATTCTTTAGAGCACAGTTCTAAAATATTCTTCCAATGAAGGCTGTGTGAAGCCCACACATGGATTTCTTTGCTACGCCTTGTGGTATGACTCATTGGGATGCTGTTTGGCCTGTGCAAAGAATTTGGTTTCAACTTAATTTACAAATCTCTTCCGTTCATAAAGAAAGTAATAAAGCTACGCAATAATAAAAAGTGAGAGCTGTTTAGTTTATTCTTACTTTCCCAAAGCACGTGAGTAGTGAATCTATTACAACGATGTCAAGAGCTAATAAGGATTACCTCCACGTGACAGAAGGGGACACAGCCTTAGAGAGCTCCAGCATCTTCAGTATGTACATCAGATCTGATGCTGTAGCCCCTGTTCCTTGAGCTTCATTTAATGTCACCCAGTTGTTTGGGCTGCCAACTTCATCGACATTGTCCTGTAAGTCACCAGAGTGTGAAGTGGGTTCTAACATGTTGAAAGAAGTGAATGAGGAGGATGCAGCTCAGCGCTCAAAGAAGCTCAGAAAGAAATTGGATTGCAGAATGGTTGTATAGTGTGATATACAGGCACATTTACATATATCCGGGTGTGTTCGCTTAGAGTCAGTGGTGACTTCTGGGGGGTGTATTAGGGTTCTCCAGAACAATAGAACCAATGGAAGAGACATAGGTATGTAGATGGTATGTAGATATGTAGATATATACATATAAGGAGGAAGGGTCAGAGAGCTGTTTATCTCTTATGTGAGTGTATGTGTGTGTGTGTGTGTGTGTGTGTGTGTGTGATAGAGATATTTGAGCAGAAGTCATGCCCCTTATGATTATTACAAAATCATGAGCATGTAATTCTGTAACATAACAATATCACACTTAAGCAGAGAGAGAGGGACTCATTGAGATTGTAGGGGATTGTCTTACTCAATTCTGGAGGCAGCAAGCCAGAAATTTGCAGAACAGGATGGAAATTCTAGCAAGAGTTAGTGACTTAAGTTCGAAGGCTGGAGACTCAGAATTTCTGCATTACAGTCTGGAGGCAGAATTTCTTCCCCTTTCGGAGACTTCAGGCTTTCAACTGACTGGATGAGGCCCACAACATCATAAAAAGGAATCTGCTTTCCTCATAGTCTGCTGATTTAAATGCTAATGACACTGAAATAATACCTTCACAGTCACAACTAGAATAATGTTGGACCCAACATCTGGGTTTCAATGCCCAGTCCAGTTGATGCATAAAATTAATCATCACAGGGAGTAAAAATATAATAATGATCCTGTAAAAAGGTGACTGGGAGTAAAATCTGTTCATTGGTGTAAAACAAAATACACTTATCATAGTTCTGAATTCAGCGTATTTGTGTGATATATTTTTATATCATATATATAGTGTGTATTTATCACTTTTTGCCATGATTTAAATGAATATTTTGTTATTGATGTTGGAGCATTAAAATTTCAAGCTAGAGTTGCTTGGGTAGGAATTGTTTGAATTTTTTGTAGATTAAAGAGAAAGTAATATAATCTCTCTTCAGCAGAACCATTCCTGGGGCCACTTAGCCATTTCACAGTGATTTTTCCATGTATTTGCATTTTCTTGAGCATTTTCTCCTGCGGTTTAAATCCATTTGTTCTCTTACTATTCTGATGTCTCCTTGCTACTCATTTGGCTATTTACTCCTAGAGCTAACAAGAACCTCGTGATAGTGTTTGTGGCTCTATCATTTGGAAATCCTTGCTTCCACTCAGAACCCCCACTCATTTGATTCACCCCCCAAATAAATTGCTGGTGTCTACCAGGAACAGCACTGTTCAAGACTGGCCTTGAACTAGGCACTGGGCAGGTGTATGTCCTGCATGCGTCACTTTTTCAGTCTGCTGGCAGTGGCAGAATGAAAGAATTAGAACGTGCTGTGTTGAGTGGGTGTGATCTGGTTCAATGGCTGCAGAATATCAAAATCAAGTAATATTAAGAGCCCATTATACCAGAGCCTCAGCTCTGCATCATCCTATGCACCTCACCCACGAGTGGGGCCAGCAGCTCATTAACTGGGTTTGGGTGTCTACTGTGCCTTCACTACACATTTGTATTCTTAGGCGGCTGGTCCCCCTGTTCTCAGCTGCCTTACTACTTACTAGCTTAGCCCCAAGCCTGACCCAAACAATACATTTCAGCTCTTCAGTTCTGTGATTTGGAATTCTTGCTATTGCCTTTTCAGTTATTTATCTCATCCTTTTTATATCTCACTGGTTCCTTTCCTATATCTTTTCCTGTGGGCTCTTCTGCCCAACAGGATCCTGGAAATGTCTAGTGAATTATCAGAAGATTGCTTTTTCTCTGAGCTGTCTGCATGTTGTTTTAATTCATTGTAAATTTTTCTTGGGCCATGTATGTGTATGGGGAGGGGGTTGCATATTTAAGAAATGTAAGTTTTTTGAGAGGAAATTTAAGTATAGTGGTTTCTAAATCACCAACGAAGGGACTGTTGGATTATCCACCCTTGTGTTGGGATCATATACTCTTGCCACCACTGTGACAGAGATGTAAGTGCTGTCTAACATCAAAGACTAGAAAGTCTACCTTCAAAATAATGTCTCCACTTGCCCATTGCCTGTATTACTTTAGGTTTCATTTAATATATACCTCCCTTGATCATGCGCCATTTATTGCCTTACGCTTTTTTGTGGTACACTGACCCATGACTCAACTTTGGCATTCAAAAAAAATTTTTAACCTTGTCTCATTATTGATATTTTAGTCCTCCCAGACACAAACTGTGCCTCTTTGTCACAGTGCCTTATGCATAATAGGCACTGAGCCAAAATTTTTGCCTGTTGGAAGTACAGTGATTAAGACCTTGGTGGAAAGATTAGGTGTCTATCTCAACCTTACCCTCCTTTTTTTTAAGAGCTTTATACATTTAGAAATCCATGGTTTCTTCAGCTATAAAATGAGAGTCATGGTGGTACCTCCCTCAGTGAGTATTAGAGAAAGGAAGTACAGTGCCTGGCATACAGGAGGCAATCACTACATGTTTGAAAAAAAAAATGACAATAAAAATATAGAAGGCTGGGGAGGCTGGGATGGCTCAGCGGGTTAAGCGCTCACTTTGCAGCCCCGGAGCCCGAGGATCGAATCCCGGTCTGGCCCATACAGATCCATATGATGAACTGGGTGTTGCACTCAGTTCAGTTCTTGCTGGGGCCTATGCGGGAGGCTCCTGGCCCAGTTCCTGCCCTGCGCAGCCCTGTGCCCACCTGCGGAGTGAAACTATGTGGAAAACTAATGTCAACTATGGAGATTGCTCTGGGCCCTCCCCCTTGTCTCTGTCAAAAACAATGAAAATGACTCTTTAAAAATATAGAAGGCTTTAGTATTCGGATTTGTTTTCTGTTCATTCAGCTTAACACAGAGAGTGCTACAAGTTGGAAACTAGGCATATACATAGTTTTTCAATCAAGTTGCAACTCTAGTCGTTTTAAACATAAAGCAGGAGGAAGGGATGCTAAGTAAACACTGTGTTGTGACTGTGTACCTCATGTTAGTCCTAACAACAGTAGAGAGTTGGCCACTTCCACACTGTGCTCATAGTACCGATTTCGCCCCTTTCCCATTACTTAGCAATGTTACCGTTCACTCAGGCCTTTTCCTTATCTGTCTTTTAGCCCGTGCTTCCTGGTCAGTCATGGGGCTTTTTCCAACCTGCAAAATTCTATTTTCCAAACGTCAGGCTATGCGGCATTATATTGTATTTTATCTATCATCTTGATCTGGCTAAGGAAATTCCTGGAGATGTACCCACTCCAGCCATTTCACCAAGTGGAACTGAATGATCCATCCCGGCTTGTGATTCTTGCTTGTGAGTGTGAAAGATTTTTTAGAACTGGTCCCTTGATTGCAACCCTGGTGGTGCACCACAGTCTACCAGTGGCTTCTGAGTTGACCGCCATGTAGTTCTTTGCTGTTGTCGGGAGCTTTATGTGCCTCAGGCACTCTGCCAAGTAGGGACATCCATTTGTACGGAGTAGATCCAGCATTCCTTCCCTTGCAAAGAGGAGGGTCCTGGTTGGAAGAGACATACACAGCCTTAAGCTCTAGAATTTTCTTTCTTTTTTTTTAATTCTTAAATTTATTGGGGTGATGTTGGTTAGTAAAATGTACATAGGCTCCAGGTATACAATTCTACAGTACATCACCTATGTGTTACATTGTATATTCACCACTCAGTTCTTTTTTCCTCTCCATATATTTGATGCCCCTTCCTCCTCCCACAGAACCAAAATGTTCTCAATTCAAATATATATAGAAAACATTGAGTTATAGCTATTAGGTTGTTTTCTTTTTAATTAATTATTTTTTATTTCAGGTGTACAAAGGAACATTGTAATTAGACATGTAGACTCCTCACAAAATAACCCCAACAAATCTCCTACCCATGTGACATCGTACATGGCTATTACAGTACCATTAGCTATACTCCCTATGCTGTCCTCTACATCCTGTGACTGTATAAATGTTTCTAAATTATAGTTGACATTCAATACTATTTATATTATTTTTGAGTGTACAGTGCAGTGCTTAGGTATTTATATCATTAATGAAGTGCTGTCCCCTGTAAGTCTAGTGCCCATCTGATGCCATGCATAATTTTTAATGCCACTAGGTCTTTAAATACCCTTCCTCACTAAAAGGAACCAGGGTTCACTCAAGAAATGACCAATGTTAGGACTAGAGCAGGGAAAATACAAGCTGAGCACAGAAGTTCTGCGCCAGCAAAGAAGAAGGTGGTAAAAAATAAAAAAAGGGTGAACACAGCACAATGACCGAGGCATCTGACGAGTGTGCTATTGAGCAAATCTGGGACAGTTTGAGCATGAAAATCAATACTGATCGTAGTGGCTTATAACCCACTGAATAAAATAGAAACAAAACTAAGCGAGTCCTTATTGATATAAATGAATGAGTGAATGATGTGTGACGAGAAAGGGCTCTTTCTTACACTAAAGTGCCACTAACAAATAGAGAAGGATAATGAAGTAAGAAAATTATCACTGGATACTAAAACTAGTGGGTAAAAGTCAGAGGACAAGCAGGGTATTTGTGTAATCTCAAATACCTTTCTACAAAGTGCTTTTTCATTACAAAAGGAAAATTATTAACTTTATAGTAGAGAAGCCTAACAGATTTCACCTTAACCATGCAATCAAGTTGAATACCTCTCTTATTAGAATAAACTCAATGTGCTTCCTGATACAGTACACCGTGAAGACAATGTTAATACTGTGGTAACCTGCCCCAAATGCACCACCTAAATCTAATCATGAGAAACCATGAGACAGATCCCAATTCTACCCAACTGCCCAGTATACTTCATACTGCCAAAGTGGAGAGAGAGAGCGCGCGAGAAAGGAAGGGACTGAGGAAGGAAGGGAAGGAAAGAAAGTCTGTGTGTTCCCAATGAAAGTTGGGGGTAGGAGGAGTCAGTATAGAGAAATGACAACTAAATGCTAAAGTTTGATCATAGATTGGATTCCTGGGCTGAGAATCAAAATCATAATGGACTTATTTGGGCACATCCCAAAATTTGAAAATGCACTGTAAATTGTATTGTGTCCAAGTGGAATTTGCTAATTTTAATAATTATACTGTGGTTCTACAAGAGAATATACTTATTCTTAAAAATTGTACACATAGGCATTTATAGGTAAATGGGGCGTATTTTCTGCCACTTACTACCAAATGATTCAGAAAAATAAAATATTTGCATGTGGAGAAAGAAAGAATGCAAAAGAGGTAAAACGTAAATAATTGGTGGTAGTGAGTGAAGGCTTTATGGAACAGTTAATAGATAATCTCATCTATTGCTGGATGTTCTTGATCTTTTCTTCAACTTACTGTGCGCCATGTTTCTTCAGGAGGATTGCTATAGGAGAAATGTCACTTAGATTCACATTATTCAAAAGAACACACTTGGGAGAATGCTGAAAGAAAGGCTCCAAGTCTAGCTCCTGACAGCAGGTACGAAAAGTTGATGGCTACTCAAGATAGTCAATAGCCACCACAAAACTTTCCAAAGATGGTTTTGGAAAATAGGTTTCCAGCCTCTGCCCAAATTTGTCTCATCAACAATAACACTAAAATAACTTCAAGTCCAATTTACTCAGCAAAACCCCATCAACTTACTTGCTCTCATATTGAAGATAGCTTCAGAAGTTAACGTAATTCAGTAGACAACAAGTGTAGAGAAATAGCAGGGAAAATTGGTATTTCAGACTTATGCTACCGTTCCCTCTGTAGACATTTTATTATCCTGATGGGTGGAGCCATGACTCAAAGACATTTTCTAAAAATGAATTTTCTCATCCACTTGTAAATGAAAAAGCCCATGAACAGGCCTTAAAGTATTCCGTATCACACACTCTAAAGGGGACGCATTAAACAATGTCGCCCCTCCCCGCGTGCTGAGGAATAAGCAAATGTTCTGTGAACTTGCTGAGAGGGGCTGAGTTTTAAAAGGAAAGTGAGGTGTAATTTTCTGAATATACTTGTGTGGAGTTTCTTTCTTGGGTAAGTAACAATGTACCCAAACCATTTCACCCAGTCCTATTAAACTGTTTTAATCTGCACCTCATTTGAATGGATTTTTCTCAGTGTAAATTCATAATGCCTACAGCTGTCCAAACCTAAAGGCAACATATTTGTAAGAAGCTGCCAGATGCAGTTGTAATTCACAGTCTGAGAAAAAGAAAATTACCTTTAAGAAAGAAAAACCTAGAAAAAAATCTACCTATTCTTCTCCCATTCATTTGGGTACCTGTGTGTCCCTAGAAAGCATCCTGATTTGGGTTACCTGACTTCGCCCTTCAGAAAAGAAGTATCACCTTGTTCTTAACACCTTGCTTAATTCTGTCAGCAGGAGTGTTTACCTTTGACCTGTCACCTCATCTGCTCTCTGTGACTTCGCTTTCCCTGCTAGGAATTTATCATGCAGAATGAAATCTCCAAAGCCCGTGTAGTGGGTGGTGGTTCCATCTATTACAGAAAATAGTATTGTGTCATCTGGAAAAATGAGAAATAAGAGCTCCCGGAAGAGAGCTAATAACACAGGAGACTGGCCTTTCTGTAGCGAGTCTGTTCAGTCTAGAGGAGTCAGCAGAATCACGTTATCATTAGAACGTTAAGGTCTCTATGACATGCTCACTTTACAGTATGGTGGTGGTGGTGAGTTGTTGAGCACTGGTAAGAGCTAAGCACGCTGTTACATTCTGCATACTATACTCACTTGTTTCATGCCCATAGCCACCCTGCCAGTGGTGAGTACTTGAGTCTATACTTGAGGAAGCTCATGCTCCGAAATTAGTTTGTTTGCCTGCAGTCCCACAGGCAAGTACCTGAGGAAGCTGGAGTAGGAAATAACTAACGGGGCCCATTTTTAGTCTCAGAATTGTGAGAGATACCAAGGAGCGTTTAAGCATTAAAACTGTATAATGATTTTAGGTTGATGTATTTGTGTTCTGCTTTTCAAGTAAGAAATTCTAGTCAGACAGAAGAGAAGGGATTTAAGGGTGGGAGGAGAACACCTGGATTTTACTCTCTTCCTCTGATGTTTAATCTCAGCCAAGTTAGCATCAACTTTCTGAAGCACTATTTCCTCATCTATAACTGAGTGTAGTAACTTTTGTCCTATCTTCACAGAGCTTGTTAGATGGATGAAGTGAAATAACATATATAATGGCTTTTTGCAAACTCTGAAATTTAAGGCATTATTATTATCATGACCATTTTTGTAGATTCAGAGAACTATTTCATTTAGCTTATCTTGCAAGGCTACTAAGAGACCCCTTCAACTTTATTAGAAGTCAGTGTTTATGAAGATGTGCCCATGTGAGCAATTATACTTTTAACATGTGGTCTGAATCTCACAGGCTTCGCTTTCTACTTCAAGTGTTGAACTCCATTAAAATCCTGCTTCTGGGAAAGCTGGGATGGCTCAGCTGGTAAAGCGCTCGCTTTGAAGCCCCGGGGACCGAGGATCGAATCCCGGCCCCGGTCCAGGTGGACCCACATGCTGGGCTGGGCTGTGCCCCCAGTTCAGTTCTTGCTGGGACCTATGTGAGAGGCTCCCGGCCCAGTTCCTGCCCTGTGCAGCCCCGTGCCCGCCTGTGGAGTGAAACTATATGGAAAACTAATGTCAACTATGGAGACTGCTCTGGGCCCTCCCCCTTCTCTCTGTCTCTCTCTGTCTCTGTTTCTCTCTGTCAAAAATCGATAAAATAAATCTTTAAAAAAAAAATCCTGCTTCTTAATAGGGAACGTTCACGACAACACGAGGATTAGCCCATAAGAAGGTGTCAGTATTATTTATTTTGGGCTACGAGAAGGCATTGTCGTTAAGTGAGAAGATGTGTGTCTTAGTCATGCCTGCTGCAGTATGTAGAGGTAAAATGATGATGGCGATACAATGCGTGGGGTTTTCTCTCAAATAGCCAAGAAAAAAACACCACAGACAGATGAATACATTTGGCGAAATTTTAGTAAGTGGGGAGAATCCGGTTCATTGTCTATTCTCTCTGCTTCTGCATAGGTGTGAACGTTTTCCTAATCCATTTCTTAATTGTTCTTTTACAGATGCAGATTTTCTTTTACAATCCAGACGACTTTGACAGCTTCCAAACCGCTATATCTGAAAACAGGATAATCGGAGCTATGGCCATATTTTTCCAAGTACGTTTCCAGTAGTCCAAATACTTCAAGCAGAGTGTTCTCAGAGTATTTCCTTTGTAATTCACCGACTGGTTCTATGTTTAATGAACGCATCTGTTTTCTAGTTCACACCTGTCTAAATGAAAGATATTTCAGATTGTCTAATGTGTGATTTAAAATGTAAATAAGTATGTTTAGGAACACAATGAAAATTTTTGCATGAATTATTCTGATTTTATTGCTACTTGACTGGTGCACAGACTGAGGAACGCATTTATCATCTAAGTTACTTCACAGCTGACGCGTTTTGAACAGGTTCCTTCAGCATAATAAGAGGCTGGTATATTTTTAAAACACAAAAACAAAAAACAGTGGTTTTCTTTGGAGCATCTTTAAAATCTGGCATCAGTCATTTCTCTAAAGAGACCCCTTTTCTTGCCCTCCCAGAAATCTTCGTGGTAACTGAAGTTTTCATGGAGACCATTTCCACAGTAGTACATTTATGATTTCCCATCCGGGCTCCCTTCTCATGTGTTTGCATTAATGAATGTTCTTGGCTCCTGTATTGATTCTGTACCTGGCTTTCATTCATAGGTAATGCTGTCTGGCCTAACTAATCATTCAAATCAGATTAAAGGAGTGTAGATCATTGGGTATCTTTGACCAAGTGCCCAGAGGAGATCTGGTGCCTTTTTGGGTGGCAGCTAACCTGAGTAGAAGGTGTGTATGGGACATGTCTTTCGGTCTTAAAATTTGCCTGAAGACTACAGACAGGTGTTTCTTTCACCAGTGAGTCACTGTTGGAAAATGATGTCTGACGGCTGAAAGAAACATGGAAGACTTCAGGAGCTTCTGCAATATGGGCCTTGAACCTCTGAATTTTGGGGCAAGCTCCTTTGTCAGTGAGGTGGAACCGTTTCTATTTGGTGTATGCTCATTTCACTGCCCTTTTGAGTGGGTGATGCGTGATGGATGGTTCTCTCCACTTATCTCTCCCTCTTTACTACCCTCTGTCCCTGTCCTTTTCTCAGATAAAGGCTCAAATGGGAGATTATGTGAAAAATTGAAAAGCGTTCTATTCTACCCAAACATCAAAAACCATGGTGTTGGTCGTCAGCACTGGTTATTTATTTTTGAACTGTGAATTCCGACCTACAAGTTAGCTAAGAAATCATTTCAATGAGTCCTGACCAGCATTTTAAAAACAAGGAAATAGAATGGGGGGGGGGGAGGATCGGAACTCTTCAGTGTACCACAATATTTTCGTACAACTTTCCTAAGGTTGTTTATATACAGAGAGATATACTGTGTAGGTACTGGCTCACGTTTTAACCACGTCTTTTTATGTGTCATGGTCATGACTACTCTTGTTGTGGGTCACGGTCCAGTATTCTGAAAGTCGTCTTTTGTGCTATATAGGGGGCTGGGTAGAAGTCTCCATTAGGTAGATCTCCCCATTGTTCCCACTGTTCTCTATCCATCTGTTTTCCCTGAATACTTTCATGAACCATGGTAGAGTATAGAGTTTTAAGAGCATATTCACTGGAGTCGAACATATTTGCTTTTGCATTCTATCTCTTGGACTTAACATAATGGTGATGTAGTTATTCAAACTTTCCAACCTCAGTATTCTTATCTGTGAAATGGGGTTGGCAACTTCTGCATTATCAAGACTGTAGTAATCATTAACTGAAGTCCCTATTATTGGTCCTGACACATAACAGACACTTGGTAAATGCCAAATTATAGTATACATACCCATAGATCTCTGTTTCTATGAGATGGAGCCTTCGTGGGGTATGTGTTTTCTCTGTTCACTGCCCCGTTGGTAACACACTTGTGATCTGTCTGAACCCACTTCTGCTTCAAAGCCATGGTCAGTTTGCCTTCGGTAATACTGGGGTCACTTGAATCATTCTTAAACAATTCCCATTTACAAATCCCTTGTTTTCTGCTGCTGTCCCCTTGGCATACCGCTCTATTCCTAGAGCCTTGTCATTACATCTAACTCTCTCCTCCTCTGTCATGCCCACCCATGCCCAGCCCAACCAGGTCCTAAATTATAGGTCACCTTTATTATAGGAAAATGAATTTTTAAAAAATGTTTTCTTTATGAATACTGGAAGGACCCGTTCACAGTATGCTCAACCCCAGAGCTTTCTGTTTTCCCAACTCTATAAACTCTTGTTAAATATAGGGCCAATGAGAATCTTAGGCAGGCAGGGCGCATTAGTGATTAGTGTACAAACCAGCAAAACACCTCCCTGTGAAATCTAGGTTTTGAATTTTTAAAGAATTTCTAGGACATGACCACTAGCTCACATACAAAGAAATTGAATGTATATTTCATGTGGTAAGTTCTCTAAATTTTGGCTTGCTGTCCTCTAAACACAAAGTAGAGGGCAGATAACACATAAGAGAGTAGAACTATATTTTTAGATAGCAGCTGTGTTGAGCTGTTCCCTTTGTTTTCCTTTTAAGTCCGCGTATGCATTTATGCATCTGAGTTCACACTATGACATGCAACGGAAAAAAAATGTTATTGTTATTTTCATTCGGCAGTCCAGTTACAGTCCACATTTTGAGATCTTCATGTTTTGAATTATCCTACAAGCATGTTCAATTTGGGCATTTGCTATTTTTCCCCCAAGTAGTCAGTGAACGTCTTGATATACATTTCCAAGTTCAAACCTGACATCTTGCATTTCGGTCCTGAGGAAGTATAGGTCATCCTTCCAGCACCAATTCCGTGTCAGGAATGCTACCAAGGATCCATTAAGTATAATAAATGGATCAGCTCCTGTCCACTAGGGCCCACAGTCCCATGTGATCATGGCTAGAAGGA
Organism: Craseonycteris thonglongyai; assembly: GCA_004027555.1. Classification (NCBI taxonomy): domain Eukaryota; kingdom Metazoa; phylum Chordata; class Mammalia; order Chiroptera; family Craseonycteridae; genus Craseonycteris; species Craseonycteris thonglongyai. The sequence continues at coordinate 17,335 of PVKE010003150.1, read as the reverse complement.
GGGGAGTGGGGAGCGCCCACATTTGTGAAGGGGCTGTGCCCTGACTTGCTGCTCGTAAACCCACAGATTCACCATCCCGAAGGAGCTGGTGTGGATGTGCCTATGCCCTTGTCTAGGCAAAGTGGACCCTCACCTTGCTATTGTGTAGCTTCATGCTGACTTCCTCCAGACACTAGAATCATTTTCTTACACTCTGAATTTTTCATTACCTTTGTTTCTTTTTTTCTTCCTCATCATATGCCTATTATTCCAGGTAATGTTGGCGTTCTCACTGCTTTGCTGTGATGATTACACATAGGATGACGTTCATGTTGCCAAATCACCGAAACAAGCACAAACCTAGGGACACATGGTTAACCACGGAATGGTATATCGGCCTAGAAGACGAAGGTTGCGTGCAGGTGGTCCTGTGTGTGTGGGTCACAGGCATGACTGTTGAACTTACATAGTGTTTGCAGTTCTTTCCTTGAGTTAAATATGGAAGCTTGTATGTCAGATGTCCAGACCACGTAGCAGTCGTCAAGATTTGAGTGGTGGCTGTCTGTCTACTTTGGAGGGTGTTGTGTTCCCATTGCCACACAGTCTCCAGGCAGTATGCTTCACACTTTCACATCAACATGACTTTAATATCATGACCCCAACCTGTGTACTCAGAAGGACCTGACCCTTAACTAATCCTATAGTTTTTTTAAACAAGAATCTACCATCATCACTGTGAATTGGGTTCTAATTTGGTTTTTCTTTTTCCCAATCCTTTCTTCACCATTCTTCATGAACACTTCCCTCAGTTTTCCCACCAGACTGAAAGGCCTTCTAACCCTATAGTCATCGTAATTGCTTTTGGTCTAATACCCATAGAAGTTTGGTAACCCCAAACTTTATATAGTTTTAATTATTGTGTTTCTTTTCCAAAGAGCACATGATTATCTCTGAATGACTTTATGACTCAGTTGTCATTGTTATTTGAATGCCTGAAATTTGATTTCTATTTCCTGATTCCATTGAACTTTGGAATTCTAAACACACAACTCTTTAAGAGCATCTACGTTTAGAAATGTTTCCTTTGTGATATTCTTTCCAGCTTCCTTGTGAGACCTGTTTGTGTGTAGTCTGCATATTTGCATCAGACACAAAGGTATAAAATTTGTATCATGTCTCCATCCACATGCTCAGTCAAGGACATATTTCTTGTGCATTTCAGAAATAAATAACTTGCATCCTGATTTATTTAGAGGTTGTCTTAAAGTATCTCTTTTTGACACCCTATCTTCAACGATTCAATTGAGGTTTCTTCATTGAATGGCAGCGGTATTATTTCGACCAGGAGAGTTGAGCCCCTTTGCATAGTTGTTTTTGTTTTTTAATTTCTATTTAAATGTCTCCCCAGAAGCTGACTGCACTCATTGGTTTTCCCTCAGGTCCAAGCAGCTTAATCACTTCCCCCATCTTTATTTCTGCCCTCATTTCATAGTTGAAAGCAAACTTAAAAACTGAACTGTTTCTCAAGTTGCTCCCCATTCTTTATATCATGTCGGTGGTACAGACTGCTTAATTATTTTTCTCCATCTGGAGAGGCTCAGTAATTAAATGAAATGACAGCACCTGGGATTATTTATAGACAGAGAAGGCAGGAGGCGTTCTTGATGACGCATCCATTTAGGACTGGCTGGGAAGTCTTTCCACTTCGTGCATTTCACCTTCCCTCCACCTTCCCCCCAAAGGTAGAAGTGATTTGTCCTTCCTTTAACCCAGCCCGTGTTTCTCTTAGCCTTCATTACAGCCCTCATTCGACTCGCCTTCTCCTGCCTTCTCGGCCATTAAGTGAGGAGTGCCTGTACTTAACTGAATTCAGTGGAAACATTTTTAGGCTCTGTAGTCTTGATCGGAAAGGAATGACCTGATAGCCTATCAGCTAAGGAGTATCAGAAACAGGAATTAGGATGCATAGGATCTGAGAATACTCAAATATAAACTCTTCGAGGTTGAAGTCTGGTTCCTCTTCTCTTTGTATCCCACTACCAACCTTTCCCTACATTTCACAGCGTGTCTTACCCTGAATTATGGCTCAGGAAATAATGTACTGAGTAGGACTGAGTTTTAGGAACCTTCTCAGGAATCCTGGAGAAGCATGTATCGAGGTGGATATGTAAACTTCACCTAAAAAAGATGGTGGTTATATCAGAACTGTAAGACCCCTGAGATGGTCAAGGATGGACATTAAACTAGGCTGACACATTGCATTTAGCCCAGTGAGAGTAGGCCGACCCGACGTGCCATTTGAAACCACACAGTACTGCTGTTTTCTGTCCCTTTTTAAATGGGGATGTCTGGCCAGTCTACATTCAACTGAAGGTTGTGAGGTGGCTGATTCTCTGAGGATGGCAACTCTGACTTGGGACTCCACCGGGTCTAACATGCTGTTCAAGGGATGTTTCTTCATGTATGCCTGTAGTTGGGAAAAAGCAACAGAACTTTCAAAATCTTCAAGTTGTAGTGCATTCGGAGACCTTCAAGAACTGTTTTATTGCCAAGTATATCTGGATATATGTGTGTCTGTGAATGTTTTAATAAAGTTTCATACCAAAATCCTTTTATCTCAGTAGATGGTAGGTGAAGAGACTTTTTTTTTTTTTTGCATTATTGTGTTATTTCCTTCGGCTTGCTTCCATCTTCTATTTCCTCCCTGGGGTCTCTCTGTGACAGGTGGTGGGTTCGTTTCTGTGTGTTTCAGCACACCTCTATGTACATTGCTTGCTTTTTCTTGCTCTTGCTTGTTTTTGCATGTCTATCTTGTTTTTCCTCTTTTTGCCTTTTCTCTTTCAGATTCCGTAAGTGAGCAAAATGTAGCTTTTTCTTATGTACTCATGCTCGTATTTGCTAACTCATTTGCTCATTCTGCCATATTTATTAAGCACTTTCTCTGTACCATCTTCCATGAGTGTACCCTCAGAACTGTATCCTGCCCTCATAGTTCTTAGGGAACTGGAAGCTTTGAAAAGGGTCGGTCTTTGGATTCTTTCTTCAACAGGAGCAGTATTTTGTCACTGGGAGATGGGAGAAGACGGAGCAGGTCAGATAGATGAAATATCAAGACACAAATATAAGAATGATCATATCTTGTGTGTAAGTTCAAAATGATAAGGATTTCCTTTTGAGGGCATAAAGTTCCTGTTTGTGAATTTTAGAAGTGGACTCTCCTGTCTCCATTTTCCTTCTTTCTTCCATTTTTCTACACAGCAAAACACCACTATGAAAGTGTAAATGATGCCTTTTATTCATGGTGACCTAAATTGGTCATGCTATTTTTTAACCATCCCGAGGAACGTTTTTTTTTTTTAATGACGAATACATTTTCTGTTGTCATAGATTTTTTTTCCCCCACTTTTGAGTGGTTCTGTTTGCAGTGTGAAATAAGGTCCCAGACTCCATAGGAAGGAAAGGGTGTGTGTGTAACGGGGGTTGGGGGTGGGGCAGATAGATAAGAAGGAGATGGGGGGAAGGAAGGAGAGAGGGAAGGAAGAAAGAGAAAAGAAATATGTATGAATTACTGGTATACCATCTGCCAAACATTCACAAAAAAAGAAAACAGTAACTATATTTTATTTAGAGAACATAAGAGTTTGTGCCAAGGAGTGGTGGACATTGTTTAAACTTCTTACCCTGCTTTGCAGGATAATTGCAGGAAACTACTATGATTCTTACTTTATTCCTTTCCAGTTGCTACTGTTTGAATATCATCTATCTCCAATTTCTCACATCCTTGCTTTCATCTAGTTATAAGTTCAGTTCTTTCACTACATTACCTAGAAGTGTAATTTCAGAATGTTTTGCGTTGATTAAGAAGACTTTTTTTAATACACACACACAAATTAAAATACATATGTTTCAATTAAACTATTTTAACAGCTAATTGATTTCCTAAGACTTGCAAATATATGGAGGCCAGAATCAGGTTCCATGCTCAGATGCAATCTTGGAACAGATTTGTGGATGTACAGCATTGAATTTATCACCTCTCAGGTGTTTTCACTACATCTCATCTCTGCTAATGGCCTGTAATTCAGATTCCTCTTAGTGGACATTACGGAGGACCATTTAATAATTGGCGGAGCATTACATAATTAAACGACTTTGGGTTCTTTGAATATGACCATGTGAAAATCTTTAATTAAATCATTGCACTTTGAGGATGGTTACCAAGTACTTTACCTTTGTACATCACTAAAAGATAGTTTAGAATCTATCATTTAGTTTAGAACTTGGTTGATTTAGCCATTCGTTTTAATATGTCAGAGAATTTAGTTGTCATAGTCTCAGAGAAAATATTCGAAGGTCTATAGTGTTCTCCCTAAAATGACAGATGAGAGACCTGCTGCTCTCTGAGAGATTGTCATTGACCATGATCTGTCCCCATAGCTCTTTGGAATCTCCTAAGCCAAGAATTTTAGGTCCATAGGCCCAACCCAATTCTCATTGTTCCTAGCTGTGGGCTCCCTGGAGTGTCATCTAGTAGATGCGTTAGCTGATTAGCCCTCTTGGGAGAGCTCCATGCATGAAGCACTTTACATCCCAAGAATAGAAGTGACTGTCAACTCTCCTCTACCTACCCTCCCTCCTTCAGACAAACTAGTTGAAAAGATGCTTCTAAATAGAATTCAGGCATTGCTAATACAAGATAACATTTATTGTGGTCTGAATCTATGTAAAATGTTAACATAAAGCCCCTACATTAAATATTATCTTATTTAATCTTCTCTGAGACCCTCTCAAGTTATTATTACATTGATTTTGCAGATACAAAAACTAAGAATAGAGCTTTTATCACTATACATTCCTCAAGATTACAGAGGCAAATAAATGATGGAGCCAATATTTAACAGCAAAAGTGTTTTTCTAGGGTCAGTGCAAAAGTTGGGAATTCTGTTGAAGAAGATAAAGAGCCAACTCTCTGTCTCCCTAGTTCCTGTTACTATCATGTGTCTATAAATGTTTTAGGGGCATCGCCAATCATACTGGTCTCAGAGGAGTTATTTTCTTATAACTTTAAATTGTGTTCTTACTCTTTCTTGCCCATAATTTAATTCTTCTATCCCATTCTAAATTCTCTCAGCTCGGCAGCTTTAATTACTTTATAGATTTGAAAGCAGTTTGGGGTTGTTTTGTTTTTGTTTTTGCTTCCTCTTTTTTATGAAAAGTTATAAAGAGTATTAAATGGATGGTGTGATTAGATAAAGATAGTACACCATTCAAATGAGGTTTCAATGAATTATTTCTATTTTCAGGCACTCTCCAAAGATGGCGGCCAGACTCTAGTCCTATTTATTTGTTTTTTCAACTGAACTGATTTGACTGCATTTTACTAACACCTCATTTTCATCAATGTCCTGGCAAAATGCTCCACTGGCCAAAAAATTATGCCCCACTGAAGGCTCCGATGATCATTAACTTTGTTTAGCAATAAAGTATTTATAAGTCAAGGTATGTACATTGTGTTTTTAGACACACTATTGCACATTTAGTAGATGACAGTATAATGTAAACATAATTTATATGCAATGTGAAGCCGAAAACATTAGTGTGACTGCTTTATTGCGATCTGATCTTTATTACGGTGGTCTGGAACCAAATCCGCCATATCTCCGAGGTGTTTCTGTTCAGGGTATAGCCCCCACTGGCTTAGAAATAAATAGAAGCAGCTAGCTAGTACAAAGCCAATCCTTTCATCTTTCAGGAAAGAAAATAAATGATTAGGGCCACATCTTAGCTTGGTAGCTGGGCTACCCTTTTTTTTTTTTTTTTAGTTGTTCTTTTGAATGGAAATCAGCCTAAAGCTGGGGTTCCTCTGTATTTTGTATTATACAGATGAAAGATGTCCTCATTCCACTAAACAGTTCTGACAGGAAAATCTCAAGTCTTCTTAAAAGAATTTCAATTTCGGATTCTCTTCGAATATACATAGTAATTTTAAAATATATGTGGTAATGGATATTGGTCATATATCAAGCCTGCTGCCAACTCTGCCAAACATTCTACATACATTATCCTGTTTAAGCTCACTCACAACAGTTCTCTGAGAAGGAGCTTCTGCTCCCAGAACCTTCCTCAGATGCTTAGATGCCCTTTGAGTATGAAATTGATGTCAGGAAAGCCATTGGAAAGGGTTGGGATTTTGCAGTGGAGCATTCTATGCTAAAATTGTAAGTGTCCCCTTACTGGCTTGTTCCTTTGGACAGACGTATGTGTCCCCCTTCTTGCCAGCATCCCTGGCTTAGGCCATCGAATGGAAATACTGGTATCTGGCTGATTTGCTGTGAATGTCATCTGAGAGCGTGGGTATGAAAGTACCATGGCGCAGACTTTGAAGCGCTCTCTTGAATTTGTTACAATACTAATGTTTAGATGACAATGATGATTACTAACCACTAAAGTTGAAATGCTAAAATAAAAGGGGATATCTTGAACAATTACTTTCCCATATCCTGAAGCCTGGCCCAGAAGAGACACATTAAAATAAACATACTGTGTTGGCACATCCAGTATGTGTGTCCGCCCAGTGTGCCTGCATTTCATTGGAGGGCGCTTCCGCTCCCCGACAGCCATGGCTGAGCGATGAGGTGCTGAGGTCTGAGTGTTGTTATTGGTGCTGTAACTCAGTAACTCAGGAGAAGGTAAATAAGCAAAGTCAGACTTCCTCAAGGAGCACCTACAGGCTAAGTGGACATGTGCTTGGCACCTAGCAAGTCCTCAGTGAAGGTAGCGCTGGCTATAGTGCAAGTGCTAGTAGGCACTGTCGGCGATGCAGTGGGAAACACCAGGTCTCAAGTTCAGCGGTTAGCACGTCAAAGGAAGATGGGTTGTGTGAGAGAGGAAGGCTTTTCTCCCCTAAACAGGGGCTGTGTCATGTGATCTATTTTTTTCTCTTCTTCTCTGTACTCAGTGGGCTGAGAGAGCCTAGAACACACAGTTGTCTTCACAATGACTGCATATTGGCATTACTGAGAAGCTGTTAAATAATACTGATGCCTGGCTTCTACTCCCAGGATTTAGATGTCATTGGTCTGGGAGGTGACCTGAGCATCAGTACTTCTAATAGCGTCTCATGTAATTCTTAAGTGCAGCCTAAGTTAAGATCTACTAGCGAGCTCGCTTGGGCTGCAGTAGCTGTCCCCCACCTCCTGCCAGGTGTCTGCCTCACCAGATGATGATTCACTTCATGGTTACTCAGTGGTGTCCTAGTTTTGGGGAGTGTGTGTTCTCCACTACTAATGATCCCTCTCCCTCCACATCTCAGGGTACCACCAGTCCCACTTAGATTCTGTTCTCATTTCACAGTGAAGTGCTGTTGTCTGGCTGTTGGTGACTACCTTGTCAAATTATCCAAAACAGTAATATTTTCATAAGTGTCAGGAGCCTAACCAGTTTCCCTCCCTCCTCATGGAGCCAGGAGAAAGTCAAGGATGAGATTTGTTAGTGGTGAGGTGGTTTGAAGAATAGGCCTGGGACCAGAGGCTCATGGGAGTCTCTTTGCTTCTTTCCCAGCAGACGATGCTCAGGTAGAGTCAGGCCAAGGTCTTCACTCAATGCTGGCGCCTGGAAGCAAGGGCCTCCCCTCTGGCTAGGCTAGGGCTGCGGCCCTGGGAAGGCAGCAGCAGAGGCCAGGACTGGACTTACTTCCCTGTGAGTGGCCCAGCATTACCTGGGACTACCCCCACCTTGGGGAGGGGCCCATGGAGCGGAGCTGGGAGCAGAGAATTGGAGGGAGGGGAGACAGCTTCTTCCCAAGCACTTCTGACTAAACTCGTGTTGGTACAAATTCCAGCTTCTGGTCAGCCTACAAGGGAATGTGGGCGAGAGGGAGAGCGCGTTTCTGTCTCGCCTCTTCATCCTCCTGCACCTTCTGTTACTTCCATTGTATGAGAGAAGACAGTCTTGTGTTTCTAGGGGCCAGTTCCTCCCCATTATCTCCTTTGATGCTGCCAACTGTGCAGCAGGAACTCCTGTCTCGAACGAACGAATGAGGAAGCCAAGACGCAGACTCCCTTGGTCAGTTGCCCGAAGTCACAGGGCTAGAAACTGGTAGGATTTGAGCCCATGTCTTTCTTACTCTGGAGGCTCTTCTCAACCTCGGCATTGTGCTGTTCCTGCCATCCTGGAAACTCCATGGCCTCCTTTTATCTCCCCAGGAGCGTGGGATTGGGGTGGGTGCCCTGGGGACAGTACTGGGGACCTACAGCCATTAGGACTGAAAGAAAAGCCTTCCGTGGGGACAGTTTTGTATTGGAACTACTTTTCCTGCCAGCAGGTCTCTTATAATTTGGATGACGCAAGGTCAGAAGCGCTCTGTGGGTGCCCGTAGCCTGCCTCCCGGACATACGAGTGTCATAGGCTCCCTATGGAAGCCAGCCTCAGGCCCCCCGGAATTGGATTTTTCTGGTGTTGCCAGGCAGATCCCCCAGTCCTGCTGCTTCCGTGAAAGATCTGGGACGTTGTGTGCACGGATGTCCCAAGCACACATGGGCAGCACCTGTTGGGCCAGGGGGAGTTTGTCGTATAAGACTGACTGGGGAGGCCCAGGGGGTTCTCTGTTGGCTGGAGGACCACTCAGCTGCCACTGAAACTTTTTGGAAGCTCAGAAGCCATTCTGGTCACATCTGTTCTGCCAAGAAGCATTTTTTTGACGTCCCCAGACCAGGGAAGGCGGTGACCTGCCACACAGGAGCAGCGCCATCACACGGGCTAAGTGTGACGAGCCGAATGATCAGATGATCATTCCCGTGCATTTATCTGCCAGAGCCCTCATGTCGTCTCCTCCTCTCCGGCTTTATCGGTGATGAAACGCTGCACAGCGTTTTCCCGTCGGGCAAATGTGTGAAATCAGCTCAGGTGCCTGGCAAGCACTGTGCCTTCAATTACATCCTTGTTATAAAAGCTTCATTTAGAAGTTCTTGGGCCATAAAGCCAAGTGAGAGCAGCGTTTACCATCACAGGTTGTTAAGCAGACAGTCTTGGTGTCAGAGGGGACTCTGTGCTATCAGGTAGCGAGACTGTCAAAGCCGCGCATCCCCGGTGAGGCCTTCAGGGAGGCAAAGGCGGGGCATCGAGAAGGAAATTTTTGTGACTCGGTTTGGGCAAGTCACCCACCCTAACTGGGGACTTCCAAAGGCTTTCCTGGATACAAGTGACAGTGGTTGGACATGGTAGCAGTGAGCTGAGTCACGTGCCACCCACATTCTCAGCGAAAGAAGAGCTCTACCACCCAGACCGTTCCAGCTTACAGATAGAGAATATTCTGGCCTCCGTCATTTCCATTCACAACTCCTTGTAGCTGAGGGTGTACCAGGCCCTCTGCTATGGGCACTGGGGCTGCCCTGGTAAGAACATGCTCTCGTGGTCCTTTGGGAATCAGTCTGTTAGGGAACAGATGCTAACCATGTAAGTGTCCTGATGGCTGCATGATGAGACATGTGTTCAGTTTGGTGAAAGAAAGAGGCATTTGGTGCTTAGAAAGCACGGGATGGAGATCAGGCCCAATTTGGGGGTCAGGAGAGGCTACCAGAAGAAGACATGATTGAGCAGAGGGTAGCTAGGCCAGGAAGCGGGAGACCTGAGTGTTCATGGACACAAAAGGAAGCCAACAGGGCTGGAGCTGGAGCTGGACCGTACAGAGCCTTGAGGGCCATCGACCCTGGACTTTTATCAGAAAGCCATTGCAAAACGGGCTGAGCCGGGACTACCTCCGTTACCAGCCTTTTGGAGCAGCTCCGAAGGATGTGGGAAGAAGACCTGCTGGACAGACGCCACAGAGGATGCATTGTCCTCCGTTCATTATAAAACAAAGACTGTGGCAGCTGGGACCCGGGGGCGGGGGTTGGAGGAGGGATATCTTTCTATTACCAAGATTGTAGGAATTTTATGTTCTTACAAAGGAGGAGGAAAATTCATTTCAGGCTCTGCATTTGAAGCGACTTGGTGACTCATGAAAATAACACTTGGGGGGCAAGAAAGCAGGTCAGACCGGGTTTTATAAATGCTGCTCACGCATGCGTTTGCAGAAACATCGTTTTTGTTTGGACCCTGGCAATTTTTCCACGCTCCCTTTCTGCGGCTTTTCCCATTTGATGTTTTCAGCCGTTGTGGTTATTTCCTCACGTGGTTTATGTGCATTGCACAGGTGTACTGCATGGGCCTTCTGTCTCCTAATTTTGGAGAGCTGGACTGGAACGTGATTATGATGACCCGTCCCTGTGCACGCTTTGCCACGTGCTACCTCTGCAACTAGAGCTGAATGACGGCTCTCCATGGTGAAAGTTTATTTTGCAGCCTTCTTATAAGTTCTGTCGATGGAGCTTCTTGGGGATTTCATTAGTGTGTTTCTGCAAATAGTCCTTAGATGTCAAATACATAAAAATTACCGTCGTCATTCATAGTCTCACATTATGTCTCCACTCTCTGTGTTTCATGACAGATTGATGATCAGGCTGAAGCCTGATGGTAATGTTCAGACTAAAAGCACAAATTGGGTGGATGGTCGCCGGCTGCAGTGCCCTTAGCCGCCGATCACATTTTACACACTGTCACAATTCACAGTTCCAGAGGCCTTTCATTCAGGTTTCATTTATAGCACGGAAGAACTTTTAAACACACAGGTTACCAGCTCACCTTAAAAACACAAAGCAAAAAGCCATTCATCTCAAGTGAAATTAGGAGGCTAAGCTAGCTTAAGATGGCACCATTAGGATAAGGTGACCAGACGTCCCGCTTTTGGTGGGACAGTCCTGATTTTTAACAATTTGTCCTGGGGCCCCCAGCGTTTTAAAAAAGTCCCAATTTTTGAAAAGAATGTACAACAAGCTAGGGAACAGCGGGAGATAGACCAAATTTTTAATCAAGAACCCCCTCCCCCCGGTCAATGGTGTCCCGCTTTACCAATGTTACAATCTGGTCACCTTACTAAACGTTCTTAAAACATGATGAGATTTTTTTGTGTGTGATTTTATTTTTAGCTCATCAGCTATCATTAGTCTTAGTTATATTATGTGTCCCAAGACAATTTTTTCTTCTTCCAATGTGGCCCAGGGAAGCCACAAGGTTGGACACCCCTGCCTGAGATTTTGCTCATGTATTCCCCAGCTGAGAAGTGAGAATATAACTCCTATAAAGTACAGGTCAGGATGTTCTGCCAAAGGTGACATTGCTCCAGACCTGTGACATTCCAGGCAATGACAACCTCAGTGTACCCCACAACAGCACCTACTGTTCTTTCAAGGACTCTACTCATGAGTAACGCGTTTTTACATGCTCATGTTACTGGTACATCCTTCCTCAACTGAGAAAACACCATAGCAGAGTAGGGATGTATTCAGAAAACAAATTTCTAGATGGTATCCCTTGTATGAATTGTGCAAAATAAACTTCAGTAGTCTTTTGCATCAAGAAAGCTGAGAAAGTAGAATTTCCGGGAACTCCAGTAGTCCAATAGTTAAATTCACTGCATTATGTGTATTAAATAATAATGAAAATAATATGGAATTATGTATTTAATAATTAATAAATATGGAATCATATGGTCAGGAAAATCCTAAAAACTAGAAATTCATTTTCCCCAAGAATTTCATGTATGAAATTTTCATTGTTATAGTATTTCTGTATATATTTTGAAATTTGGGTTAAATTAAATGATGCATTTTTTTTCTTTTTAATACAGGGGTATGGTGCTGATTTTCTCTCAGTCCTCTGTTTTCTATTTTATGAGGTACACAAAGCATGTTATTTACATTTTTAGAAATATTTCAGTGGGAATGACAAATATAGCCAACCATCATTATCTCACAAAACACTCTCCACAACAGGAGGTATTTGGGGTCCTCAAAAGTACTTTCAGTAAAAAGCTTTTCAATGTTCATCACAGCATTGTTCACGGTGGCCAAGTCATGGAGATAACCCAAGTGTCCTTTGATCGATGACTGTACAGTTACACAGTGGAATATTACTCGACTATAAGAAAAGATGAAACACAGCCATTTGCAACAACATGGGTGGACCTCGAGCCCGTCATGCTAAGCGCTATAAGCCAGACAGAAAGAAAACAAGAACCATGTGATTTCACTCATAGGTGGAATATAAAACTGAAAGCAACAAATGAACACAAACTCATGGACACAGTCAACAGTTTAGTGGTGACCTGAGCATAAGGGGGCGGGGGAGTGTGGGAGGAGGGAGGGGTTATCAAATTATGGTGATGGAAGGAGAACTGACTCTGGGTGGTGAGCACACAATGAAACACACAGATGATGTATTATAGAAGTGTGCACCTGGAACCTATGTAATGTTTACTAACCAGTGTGTCACCCCAATCAATGTAACAATAAAAAAAATTTCAAATCCAAAACATAATGCTAGGAAATGACCTAGTCATTAAAATAAGCAATAAATAGCTCAGAATAATAATTACTGCCATCATATTTTCCCAGCTTTGAATGGTTGCTATCTTGGAGATTTACTAATCCTAATTAGGGATTATCTTTATTATGTATACTAAGCTTTTGAGAGATTACATGACTAATTGCTAAAACAACTAGAACAAATATTTTAATATCAATTTACCTTTCTATAGGGATTGGCAATTTATCTCATACCTTTACGTACATTGTTTGAGCCTTAAGACAAGTAGACAAATAAGGCATTGTGGATTTCATTCCACCCTCCAGCCTGGCCCCAGCTTTTGTGGATTTCATTCCACCCTCCAGCCTGGCTCCAGCTTTTCACCTAGTCATTTTCTTAACAGATTTGGGAAAAACAAAGACCAGAGGTTAAGTGACTTGCTTAGGGTCACAAAGCTAGAACTAGCATCCAGACCTTTAACTTTTATGCTTATATTCTTTACTGCCTTCTGGGAAAGCTGATGTATCTGTAGCTGTTGGCCTCTTAGGTTTCATGGGTGGACAAGTCAAATGCATATTCTGGAAGGCATGCTAAGTGTTTTTATATTTACTCTCAGAGAGATAGCAAAGTTTAATAGTTCCTAACCTTCCATGCGTATAGGTCATTATTAACAGATGGTAGAATTGAAATGGATCCATGAACTTGAATGATTACAGCCACAGAATGTATTCTGACTGTAAGGATGGGAGAGTTCAAACATAGAGTGTCTTAGAAGCAAAAGTGTGTATATCTGTGTCACTGGACAAATTTTGAGATGGTGAATTTTTATCCAAGTTTGGAATTTAGCGTTGTTTGAAGCACAAAGTTCCTATGATGGCTACCAGCCTACACATGTAGCTGAGTTTTCTGATTTACCCTGAAAATTCCCACACTTAGGAATTCTCATAATTGGTGTTAGGATTGGGGCCCTTGTCTGGGATTTGACTGGATAAGGAGGATTTGAATGGTCTTATGGCTAGAATGCGAAGTTGGATTAGTTTGGGGTTTTCATGAGTATCTTTATTCTTTCACCAAAAATTTTGGTTTAACAAACCCTTAGTGTGGAATCTGATTCTTCAATTCCTTATTGTTTATGACTACTTACACTAGTCTTTCAGAATGGTATTTGAGGCCAGAAAAGTAATCCTAAGAAAAGAATTCTATCATTGAAAAAGTTCTGGGCACAAAAGTGTCGATTACACTACGATTTATGGTAGTGAAGTACGTGGAAGGAACCCAAATGCCCAACATTTTGGAAATGATAAATAAATTTGGCCTGTAATGAAGTTGGAATATTATGTAACCGTTAAAAATTATGCTTTATGTAGACTTTTGATGATAGAAATCCCATTATTAATTAATATTATTGAAAAAATGTGAGCACCTTAAGCAAACAAAACAATTAGTAATAGCAAACACATATATGATATCTATTACCAGGCGTTCATCTAAACACTTTACATACTTGTGTATCAAGTAACTTTGAGGTAAGTACTCATAGTACTTATGAAGGAAATACTTTTTTCTTCATTTTTAGATGCAGGAACTGGAGTCCAGGTATTAGGATACACACCTAGTAACTGCAGAAGTTGGGATTTGAACTCCTGAACTTAGCTACTACTGCAGTTCTGCCCAATATAGTGGTCATAACAAATGATCTCGTTCATGCTATAAAATGTCTTTGTGTGTGTATGGAAAATTTGGAAGGGCATATGACCCAATTTCCAGCACTGGCTGTCCTAATCTTCTCTGTATCTTAGAAAGAGTGTGTGATGTTTTAGTTATTAGAACACAAGGCAAGTTTTATGAATGGAAACCTTGTCTCCACCTTCCAGAATCAAAAATCCATTGGTACCCTGACATGCCCATGTTTTATAGCTTCTGCAGTCAAACCACAGTGGGCAGGCTTCCTCCCCCCCTGACTTGACATCACTTTAGTCAGAAAGTCCCTCTGGTCACATATACTAAATTTGCCTGGACACTTTTCTGCTCTCCAATCACAAGCAAAAATCCAAGAGGCGCATGGGAATCCATGATCTGTATTCACTGTCCCTCCGTTCTCATCTCATAATGTTTTAGCTGATTTGGCTAAATGCTTGGGCATTTTAGCCAGGGAATAAATACTAGTAAACGTTTTATGCAATAAATAATGGGAAGCATTTTCAAATGGTGTACTCTTTCCATTGAGCTGTGGACAGATGGGTTGTTCATGCTATTTCAAACAAAGCCTTTTGCTTATTTATTTATTTATTTTGGTCTTTTGCTCTTGAAAAGTCTAACCGGGTTCCTTTTTTTCTCTTCCTACCTCTCTGCTAAGCCATATTTAAATGTTTGTCTATATAAACTATAATTTGCAATATAAAGGAGTACCCCAAATGCTAAAGAAATCTGTTAAAAAAATTTTGAATTAATCCCTTTCTTTTAAAATATGAAAATACTTACCAGTAAATGTGACTGGGGATCTACTGCATCATAATTGGAGGAATATGAAGATAGAGAGGAAAGAAGATTGGTCATGAAGCTGAGGGGCAGGTACATAGGAGCTCATTAGACTACTCTCTGCTTTTGTTTATGTTGAAAAATTATATCTGAAAATTACACCCACCTCAGGTCAAGTCACATGTCAGCCAAAGATGGCTGCCCCCAGGCGCGTTGTGAAAGGTTATATTGAGCCTCAGGGGCTGGGGAATTCCTGGAGAAGCACAGACTTCTGGGAAGAGAGCCTAAGGTTCACGATGGAAAATCATAAACCTGATGATACTGTCCCGGAAAAGCAATTTTTTTATATCATAACCAGAAAAATTAACCAACTTTCTGAAGCAGAAAGGGATCTCTCTACTTGAATGGAGATCAACATATATCAGGCTGAATGCTGCTCTTGGTGGCCCAGTCACAAGTGGTCTTTTTCGGAGCCACTTACATGGGTGCAGCGTGTATAGCTGCCGGCTTACCAATGACAGTCAGCCCACTTTCCACAGCAGACGCATCTTACAAAGGTTTTGTAAGTTCACCATTCAATACAGGTGATTTGATTTGTGAAACCTGCGCCATAACATGGGGTTGCATCATGAGATGAAACAAATTTGGTTTGGGAAATTTTCAGGGAAATTACGTAGAACTTTAGTCTATAAAATGCCCAAACAAGCAATTGAAATGTGAAAAATTCTGACAGCCTATCACATAGTTTGCATACGGTGCTTACACCATGCCAAAGAATAATTTGGTGTTTTCAACTCAACTGATCTTGCAGTAATGCTATTAATGGGTTTTGACATGTAGAAGTCTGGCTTTTGAGCTGTACGCCTTTTCTAAACCCTACTAGCTTACGCTTGGACCTCTGTAAAAATGTCTGAAATGGTCACTTTGATTTGAGACTCTCGGCCTTCCAGGCCATCCTACGTGGTCCCTCAAAACTAGTAGCACCTTGCCGTTAACATTATCCTTGTCTCAAACTTGGCAGTGTATCTTTGTTACCTGTGAATAAAATCCAGATGTTTCAGTCTGACCCAAACCTACCCTCTGCGGATTGATTTCTTCTACTAAAAATCATTTCCTAGAGATGGAACCACATAGTCAAAAGAGATGGAGCTCTATTTAAAAATCCTTGATACTTATTTCCAGTCTTCTGAAAGAGTTGTTTCAGTTTATACTCCCACCAAGTGTGTACCAGTGCCCATTTAACCATAAACAGATAATGGGCATTACTATATTTCAAAATCTCTCCTGACCTGATAGGCAAAAAAAACAAAAAAGACTTTTTTTTTTTTTTAATTATCACTGAGGGATGGGCACTTTTGAAAATTTCAGTGACATTGGTTTCCATTTAAAATGTATCTCTTCACCTTGTCTCCTATTCTGTTATTACTATGTTCCATAGTAATGTTTTCCAGCAGGATACAGGTTCATTCTTTATTCTCAAATGTCAGCTTGTTGAAGGGATCCTGTTATCTGACCCAGTTTTCCATCCTCAGAACCTGGTCTAGTGCCTCTTGCAGGGCAAGTCCTTAAAGATCTGTTATCACATTTTAACAGCTTCCTTTAAAAATGAAAAGAACAGTGTCCTTTGTGAGTAGGCATTTCAAAGATTTAGAAATATAGGAAGTACTTTTTCTTTTCTTTTCTTTCTTTTTTTTCTTTTTTTTTTATTGCTACTCCTGACAGGTAAACCCTGGAAAGTTGTGAGGAGAGCCATGGCTATAAGTCAGGAACAATCGCCCTTCTGATTTGTAAGCTCACTCCCCATACCAGGAGCCTTCTGTAGAAAAAGGAAGTGTATTGGCTAAAATTTGATCATTGGTCATACTGTGTGGTACTTAGGAATTCCTCTTCCATTCATGCCATCATCTAAATCAAGCTTGTCTGTGGGCCACATGTAGCCCAGACAGCTTAAAACATTATGAGGGTTTGTGGGGGTTTTTTGGCCTTTTCATTTCCCTTTTATTTTTAGCTCATCAGCTATCATCAGTGTTAGTGTATTTTATGTGTGACCCAAGACAATTAATTATTCTTCCAATGTGGCCCAGGGAAGCCAAAAGGTTAGATACCCCTGATCTAAATTGAAGGTTTAGTATGATTAACAAGTTTTGAACAGACTTTTTTTAGCTCATTGCTCTAGATAATTTTAGTGGCATTATTTTTTCCATTTCTCCATCTTGATACCAAAATTTAAGAGTTAAATTGCTAGCCTTTTTGTTGTATCCTGGCCATACTTTGTGGGATCCTGCTTCCCTTCTTTCCCCCGTGATTTTTAGTCCTATAAAATCACTTTTAAACAAACATTTTCTCATAAGTTCTCTTCCTCAGCTTTTTCTCGTCAATTTTTTTTTTTTTTTTTTTTTTTTTTTTTTTTTTTTTTTTTTTTTTTTTTTTTTTTTTTTTTTTTTTTTTTTTTTTTTTTTTTTTTTTTTTTTTTTTT
>PVKE010003149.1:36646-75066 GCA_004027555.1 Craseonycteris thonglongyai | reverse complement strand
TCGTTTTTCGGGTCAACGTATTTATGTGAATCTTTGTTTTCAAACATGAATTTAATAAAATCACGATATAGATCTCGACTTACCGATGAGCATCTTAATAATTGTTTGCTAACAGGGTTGTCGTCACACTCTCCTAATTACGAGGCACTGGCCAATGAAATGCAATGCCAAAGATCACACTGACAGATTGGTTTTTGTTATGTTTTCTTTTATGTTTTTTTAAATGATTTTATTATATGTGTTTTTTATTTACTTTGCATTACGTTTTGTATATATGTTTCTTTGTGTGTATATAATTTGTACAATAAATTTATTATTTTAAAATTATTTTTGTTTATTATTTTTTATTCTTGTTCAATAATAAATATCCTTAGAAATAGCTGGTGCCCACCGCCCTACCGATATTTTAGAATGCGCCCTAGGGTATAAAAAGGTTGGGAACCCCTGGTCTAATGAATCATCTGTATGTATGGATCACAGGTTGAAATGATATTTGGGAAATACTGGGTTCAACCTGTTACGAAAATTAATTCCACCTCTTTCCCTTTAACCCTCGTTAACGTGGCCACTAGAAAACACACAGGGCGCACGTGGCTTGCGTTTGTGTCTCTGGTTCTGTTTCTTCTGAAGAGGGTCCCGCCTCCATCCCTGTTCAGGGTGCCCCGAAGTCAGAACCACCCAGCGTGCGGCCTGTGTAGACGGGCTTCTCTCAGTCCCCTGGCTGCTGGTCCCTGCAATGGCTGATGTGCCGCCTTATCCATCCCCCGCTGAAGGCCCCCCGGGCGGCCTCCCCATCGGGCGATGGCGATGGAGCAGCTGTAAATGTCCGCCTGCTGGTGTTCCTGCAAACTTATCGTTTTCAGCTCCTTGGCGTAAACACACCCCGGAGGCGACAGTTGGATGGCACGGCCCGCCCTTCACTGAGGATCCATCCACCCGCTCTCAGGACCCCTGGCCCACCCAGCGTCTGCCGGCACCTCTGGGCCAAAATCCTCTAAGACTTTTGCCCATAACTTGCATCTCACCACACCTCTGCCCCCCCCCCCCACCTCGTCCTTCGCAACAATGTAGAACAAAAAAACAAAGACAGCAGAAAAACCAGCATAGGAACGCCTTTTTTCAAGTACATGTCATTGCTGCGGTCCAGCCTCCTCCCCGTGGGTGTGTGGGACGTGGCCCCTTCCTGGCGGTGGGCGGGGAGGCTGCCTCCACTTCGGGTCTCTAAGTGGCGCCCGGTGGGTGGGCTTGCCCACCTGGCGTGCCCCCAGCCCGTGGTCCCTGCAGAGTCCCCTTCGCGTCTGCAGTCAAATCATTTCTTCATGCCACATGTGCTAAGCAGTAAACAGTTCTGTGGGACCCAAATAAAAAAGGTCTTTATGGACAGAACAAACACGAGGAAAGGCCGGAATCCAATTTAAATGAAGAAATACGCCCCATTCCAAAGGCTGCAGAAGACACGATTTGGGGGAGACGAGCCAAGCAAGCTGGTTTCCTAATTCAAGGGAGGGAGAGAGACCCCAGGGCCTGTCAGAGAACCCCGGGCAACTCCACACCTGAGGACCCCAGCCCCCTCGGCCGGAAAGCACACCCCACCACCAGGTTTTCTCAGCCGGCAACCAGTCTCTCCAGTTTCACATTTGGAAATACAGGCAAGCTGCATGTCACCGCTCTGCAAAGAGGACGCGGCACCAAGTGCAGGCTCTGGCCGTCGCTTTGTCTGGTCACCCCAGCAGTTCTGTCACGGGGGTCCCCTGCCGGCCTGAGCAGGTGGCCGGTCCCGGTCACTCCATCCCGCGAGAAGCCCGGCCCCCTCACCCCCTTCTCTGAGGATCTGTTGTTTCATGGTACACACAGCCCCTGTCTGCAGCTTCCGCCCCTCACGTGGTTGCCGATCTGTGGCCTGTGCCTCTGGGCTTCTGCTCCGCTCTGATGGACCCACTTCTCGCTCGCTCTCCCCCGGGTCTGATCCAGAGAAGCCGAGTGTGGGCTTGATTCTCTGCCCCATGTCCCAGGTGACCGTTCCCTCTTCCGGGGAGAATCTCAGGCTTCCTGGGTAGGAGCAAGGGCATGCGGGCACGGCGGGCAGGACAGGACAGGCCCCTGCAACTATTCCTCCCGGGCTCACCTACCCCTCCCTCGTCCCTGTTTTAGGCGTTGTTAACGCGCTGGCACTGGGCAGGGGCACACAGAGGGCCTCTCAGTCTGGATAGAGAAACAATCGCTCTCAGCTTCCACGGGGCTGCCCCGAATACAGTGTGGGAGACCGGGGGCTAGAGTGAGGGTGTGGGCAGGGCAGAGTCTTGGGGGCCAGCGCATCCTGAGGGAAGAGAGGCTGAGAGACCCTCATAGGGTGGGGAGGTTGGGGGCGTCGCTGCGGCTAAGTCAGAGAGGCTGCAGGTGAGTCTGGAGGGGCTTTGAGGCCATCAGAAAGCTGGGTCGGTGTCCACACAGTGACAAGAGAGACACTGGAGGGCCAGGGGCACCTTCCCTGACTCGAACGCCGGTGGCAGGCCCTCCCCCAGACTCGAAAGCCGTGGGCCCACGTCACCTGTGCCGCGCTGAGCTGCAGGAACAACGCCGTGTTTTCTTGAGGGAAGTGGGGCATCCCTGCCAAGCCCGGCCATCACTCACACCTCTGGCTTCAGCCCACAGTCTGGCTTTCGGGGGGCGGTGGGAGCTGTGGCTGCCAGTAGCAGGAGGAGGTGCCCAAAATGGCACCCATGTCTTTGCCCGGGACATGCCACCCACCCACACCGTCTCGGGGGCTGCAGAGGGCTGGGGGGCTGGCCCAGCTCTGGGCTCCCTGCGATCCTCAGACTGTTTGCCAAACATTGGGGGGACTGGTTAAAATCCAAAGTTAGTTTTTCCAAGCTACGCCTGCCCCCCGCCAGTTGAACCCTCCTCATCGGTCTGTGGAAGTTTGACCATCGTGTGCACGCGCGTGTGCGTGTATGTGTGTGTGCACACCCACATTATAGGGGAATCGTGTAGAAAGTAGGAGCTTGGGAACCGAGCGCCGGATGGAAGTGTTGCGAGCTGTGCGTGGCGCTCAGTCCCCATCGTGAGCTGTCCCGAAGCAGGAGCCCGGACAGCTGTGCCGCTGACTTGGGCCCTGCCCCCGCCCCCGCCCCCATTCCTGCGTTGAGGCCCTAAGCCCCAGTACCTCCGAAAAGGACCCAATTTCCCTGCAAGGGCGGGCCTTAACAGGACGTTCCTTAGGGCTCCTCTGTGTGTTTCATTGTTTTTGACAGAGAGAGATGGAAACAGAGGGGCGGGCCCTGAGCCGTCTCCATAGTTGGAACAGTTTTCGACATGGTTTCCTTCTGCACAGGTGAGCTGGGGGCCGAACCAGGAGCCTCCCATATGGGAAGCTCGCCTGGCGAGAACCGAACTGGGGACCCACTCCCCACTTTAGCACATGCGTCCACACGGGCTGGGGCCGGGGTTCGATCTTTTGTCCCTGGGGCTGCAAAGCGAGCGCTTAACCCGTTGAGCCATCCCGGCTTCCCCCCTTGCGTGTTTTCTCTAACAGACTTATCTTCCTTGCTTATTGATTTGTCTATTGGGCACGTGGAGGCTGGTCGACACTGAGTCTGCATTTCTTCACTGTTCTTTCCAAGAAAGCAAGCTTTCTAGATCCCCATCTAAGCATGGACCAGACCCACCGCCGCCTCACTGATTTCTTTCTTCACATTAAGAAAATAATATCACCTCTGCCCTGTCCTCAACCGTCTGCAGTGGGAAGCTGTGTGTCTTGATGGCCAGGCATGTGTTCTGAGGACGATGCCTACCCCCCAACTTGCTTTACAATCTCTGCTCCATAATTTATTGTCTTCTACACTTCAGGCATGCGGCTGAACTTCTAGAAGCCTCAGTGTTACCAGCTGTAAAACGGGGATGTTCACGTCTCACGAGACCGGAAAAGGTCATGCACGGCTATAAAAGGTCATGCAGCGTCACGCAGGCTATATTATCGCAGACGGCGGTGTTCCTGAAGACGCACCAAATGAGATTTCACTTGATAGACACAGTCGAGAACCATCTGCCTGCCCTGCAAAGTTCCAGCTCTTAGAACACACGCGTCAGCCAGCATGGCCTCTGCCCGTCAGGAGACAGAAAGGAACGAACTAGCACGTATCACCGTGGGCGAACTTACAAAACAAAAATCCCGAGTCAAAGCAGCAACTTGCAGAAGAATAGAGACAGTGGGACAAAGATACAGCTTCAAAGCTGGTGTGGAGAGATGTTTAAAGAAATGCCCCGAACTCAGGCGGACTGTTCTCTGCGGTGGAGTTGTGTGGTTTGGTGATGGTCTCTGTCCTCACCCTGTGGAGGGTGTATGGCTTTTGTTATATTAGTCTTTAAACCTTTTTTTTTTAAGAGTTATTTTATTGTTTGAGAGAAGGTGAGAGAGAGAAAGAGAGAAGGGGTTATGAGTTGAGCTGCAGTTCATGTGGGTTTGCACGGATTGGGGCCGGGGTTTGATCCCCGAATCTCACGGTTGCAAGGCGAGTGCTCAACCTGTTGAGCTATCCCGGCAACCCCCTAAATCTTTTTGATCATCTGTAGTTTTCATTAGCAAAAAAAAAAAAAAACCCAGAAGGAAGATAATAAGGTTGAGAACCTGGGGTTTGCTTTCTTCTTGAATGCTCCAGCTGCCAAAATCCCGTTTTGCCTGTGGCTTGAGTGGTTCCTGCTAGCTGCTGGCCCTTATTAACTGAGAATTTGCTCAAACCCTTTATAAAATCTGAAATGACAAGTGCATGGATGAGCCAGGGGACACGATGGCTGCCCCCGGAGTTCGTGTCGCATTGCATTTATAAGGGAACACGTTGTCATGCGCTCCACGGCCCTGAGCCCCTGACTGTGAGAGATTCCTCAGAAACACACACTGTTTGGGGCTTTTTCTATGTTTCAGGGCCTGAGGAATCCAGGGAGGGGACAGGCTGGGGCGAGGGGGGCACCCACCATCCACGACGGCTCGGCCCCCCGCCCTTTCCCTCGAACGCACACCTTCCAGCCTCTTTCCATTTGCTTTGTGGTGAACCGTGACTACAGCCTCCCTCGCGGCCTGGCCTTCGTCAACAGCAAAACCAGGCGACCGTGGAATAAATTATTGGCTTTGCCGCGTGGGCACCAGAGGAGGAAGAAAGAAGGAAGGTGTGGGTATAATTGGGCCTCGGAGGAGAGCACATTAAGGCAATACGTGCTTCGTTACCCGGCGGCCCAGCTCGGGAAGACTGGATCGTTTCCAAGAACAGAAAATAAGGCCCTGCTGCCGCGGGACCCCGCCCGCTAACCGCCCTGGTCTCCGGCTGGCTTCCTGGGCTCATGAGGACACAGCCCCGCGTGCGGGCCTATCCTGCCTCTGCTCTCCAACCTGCGACAGGCCCAGACCACCCTCCTCTGAGGGGGAATCTGAGTTTGTGAACCCGCGTTGGGGACGTGTGACCTCAGGCTTCAAGACAGGGGCCCAGTGGCATCAGATGGACCTGTGTGTGTGTGTGACTCTAGGCCTCACGCCTCGGGGGCCGTGGGACCTGGGCCCTGTCCTTAAACCTCCCGCCCCTCAGCTGCCGCATCTGTCCCGGGGGGTAGCAGTCACCACCCCACCGAGCAGTGAGAACTCATTGGGGTAACGTTTGTGACCCTTACTGTCATGTTCTTTTAGAACATTAAGCATCAGGAACTCAGGAAGAAGGCTCTTCAGTGCCTTTTCCCACCTGGCACGTCCCAGAAGTCCCCTGAAGTTCCCCTGTGTCCCCCTGTGCCGCCCGTGTCCTCATGCCTCCGGATGAGAAGGGAGGCGGGCCTATGCGGCCCTGTCCTGCTTGTTGTTCCGTCCCAGCCTGGAAAAGCCCCCAAAGTGTGTGCGAGCAATTAGAGGTGAGAAGTAGGCGGCGGTCCACCGCCCCCCAAACCGAGAAAGGAAGCAATTAGGGAGGCAGCTGCTGAAGGGACGGGGACCCCAGGCAGAGCCAGGAGGAGGGGGCGGGGGTCCGGAGGCTGTGGGCGCCCTTGGCAGTGGCCCTGGGGGTCTGGCCTGCAGGGGCCACATCCTCAGACGCCGGGAAGCCCCCTGGGAAGGCTTGGTCCCCTGGGGTCTGAGAATCGGATCGGGAGAAAAATCTACAGCACGTGCCCTCTCTCAGGAACGTCCTTCCATCCCAAACCTCCACCATTCACAGAACCTGTGCCTCGTTCCCTGTAACACCCAGAGAGACTCGCACGTCACGACGCGGCTGTCCCTCATGCTTTGCTCCTTCCGAGTCCCTGGCTGCTGCAGGCTTGCATTCCTTAGTGCGCCTGCGGAGAACGACCTCCGTTTACTATCCTGATAGCTGTCTCCGTGCACCTGGTGGTCTTTGCAGACCGCTGTATTCCAGGTCCTGCGTTTAAAAACGGTGTTCAACTATTACTGAGAAAAGCGATCTCGTCACGTTTAAGAAATAGGAATAACGTAAGGCCACAGACCCACAGAAACTGGGGGCGGGCAGAAGAGCACTGTCTCTCTTCACCCGGATGCCGTTCCAGTCCCGTGATAAGCACGTGAGGCCGGAACGCCGTCTTCCCTGACGGCTGGCATTAGTAGGACTCCGGCAGTTTTACGTCTCATGTCGCTGGAGGGACTGTGAAGAGAACAGAACCCGCTTATAGAGAGTTTTGAGGGACGGCAACGGCACAAGGACCTTAGAACATTACGCAGGGTGTGTTTGCTGCGAAAACAAAGGTGACTTTGGTTGAGTGACACAAAGATGAACTGACGCCGGATTCAAAAACCAAGATCCAGCTCCAAGCTGGGGATCAGGGACACGCCTAGAACCACGTGAGACCGTGAGACTCCCAGGCGGAGGGACACAAATGTGAGGGGGCAGATGCAAAAGAGAGGGGGCCGAGAGGGAGGGGGGCCACAGGCTCTTCAGAGGGCGCAGGACATAGAGGACCCGCCTGGCCCAGGGTCGCTCTGTGTTCATGAAACTGCGTGGCTGAGTTGCCCAGCGCTGGGCCGCACGGCAGATTGGAGGCTGCAACCAGTCTGACATCCGATCTCCACCCTCCCTCTGGCTCCAGGTTCCCCAGGCCGACAGCAAGCTCAGTATTTGTCAAGAGTCTTGAACTCACAGAACCACTCTCCCTCCCTTTCTGCTGGGCGCTGACGTTCCGAAATCATCCCAGGCACTTGAAACTCAGACTGTGAACATCTCCCAGGCAGCCCCCGAGTCCCCAATGCGCCTTGTTCTCCTCGACACCTGTCTCCTGCCCCCAAGTCCCGCTTCCCCCAGCTCACGCCCAGCCCAGGCGTGGGTGCCGTGCGTACCCACGAAGACGCGGCTCTTCGGGGGTCAGACACAAGCTCATCCTGCTATCGTTGATCAGGCAACGCTCACGCTGGGAACTCGAGCCTCCCTTCAGGGGAGTTGGGGTCCCCCCACCCCCCAGTCTAAGAGCAACACCTATTCATGTAAAACGTACAGAGACATGTGAAAGAGAACACGGGAAGTCCCCATCCTCGCACACACAGGTGATGAGGACCACGTCCCGGATGTGACCGTTGCCGTCGGTAACAAGAGGCTAAAGAACCGACACGGTTCACCCGGTGGCCGCCCCAGCAGTGGGCACGGTCCTGGGGCCCGTTTTACAGGTGGGGAGACTGAGGCTCAGAGTCGGCGACAGAGCGTGCTTCCCCTCCCCCAGCACTGGACGGCGGCACCCTCTGGCCTCCCCTCTCCGCAGCCCCCTGGGGACAGCTGCCGGCGCTGAGGGTGGGCAGTCCCCCAGCCCTCCAGGGTAAACATCTCAGCACCACGCTGCCAAAGGAGAGAGAAAAAGCACCGCTGCCTCCGATTCAGCAGCCAGGACGGCCGAGCACTGAAAGGGGGCTTTGTGCAGGGAGAGGGGCTGGGGGCCGCTGCTGCGATCCCGGCCCGGAGGCTCGGCAGCGCCTTCCTGCGCAGACACAGGTGGCTGAGGCAGCCTGCAGAGCAGGGCCCAGGGTCCTGCTGAAAGGGGTCCCGCTCGCCCCACCAGGACCCCCCAGCCGGCATGGCAAGCCCCCCAGTTCTGCCGCCGCAGCCCCCGCCCCTTACCTTGGCTCGCGGAAAAACAAAATAACTGACTTCCTTACGGATGGGGGACTCATGTGCTGGAGGGGACCGGGCGCCTTCAGTCAAAGCCATGAGGAGGCCTTGGGGGGCTTCCGAGCACTGGCCCTCTGTCCCCCAGCCACGCGCCCCACGGAGGTTTCCTAGCCATGTGGACACAGAGCAGCGTGTGTCCCCCCCACGTGTGGTGAGCTGGGTTTTGTGGGGGGCCGGCCGCAGGCCTTGGGGTTCGCTGGCCTGTAGACGCATCTCGTCTTCCGTGGGTGTGTGTCCCCGCGCGGCCTTCTCGCCAGGACGCCCTTCCTTAGGGTTAGGCCCACCCCGCTCTGTTCTGACCTCGGGTGAACTTGACCCCCATGTCCCAGGATGGCCGCGTTCACAGGTCCCCGGGGTCAAGACCTCAGCTTGTGCTTTGGAGGGGACACAATTCAACCCACGGCCGGGCCTTTATTTGCGCATTGTCTGGGGCGCGTGCGCGTGTGAATGAACTCGTGGGAGTTCACGCCCTGGCTTTCGTTCCGTGTATCTCACTGCTGAGTCGGGCTGCGTGTCCCACACGCCTCGGTCCCCGAGCTCACAGGCACCGACGCGTGCAGGCTGCTGGCGACACCGCGGACGACGGCCTGTCCTTCCCGGGGCTCGCGGAGCGCCCTTGGAGAGCTCCACCGGCCTCTCCGTTCCCACCAGCTCCACAAAAGGGCGGATTCAGAGCCAAGGTGGCCAGACAGACAGGTGGAGCGTGTGACGGTCTCCTGTCTGCCACGAGTACAATGGGCCCATTCATCACCGGGACCCACAAGCCGGCAGGGCGGGCGGATGGGAGGCCAGAGCTGCGGAGGCCGAAGGAGCTGGCTCCGTGGTGCCCGGGCCCCCGCGACACAGCCTCCCACAGGCACAGAAGGGCCTGGCCCCCGGCTCGCCACACGGCAGAAGGAACCGAGGTCCAGGACTCAGAACCTGGGAGCTCTCAGCCGGGGGTCTGCCTCTGAGGTGCCAGCGGGGTGGGGCGGCCCAGCCGGGCTGGGTTCCGAGGGTGTCCAGCCCCCGGTTCCGGCTGTTAGTGCCGCTGAAAGGGTCAGCTGCCCTCAGGCAACTAAAGAGCCTCTTTGGTGATTGTCTTGAAGGATCTGGACCCCCCCTTTCGTCATGACTGCTGTGGGCTGAACATGCGTGTCCCCCTTTGGGAGGTGATCAGGTTGAGAGCGTAGAGGCTCTGTGTTGGGAATAGTGCCCTTAGAAGAAGAGGTAGTGGAGAGAGTTGTCTCTCTCTCTCTGTCTCTCTCTGTCCCTCTCTGTCCCTCTCTCTCCATCTCTCTCCCTCTCTCTCTCTCTCTCTGTCTCTGTCTCTCTGTCTCTCTTTTTTTTTTTTTAAAGATTTATTTTATTGATTTTTGACAGAGAGAAACAGAGACAGAGAGAAGGGGGAGGGCCCAGAGCAGTCTCATAGTTGACATTAGTTTTCCATATAGTTTCACTCCACAGGTGGGTGCAGGGCTGCACAGGGCAGGAACTGGGCTGGGAGCCTCCCACATAGGTCCCGGCAAGAACTGAACTGGGGGTACAACATAGTTCAGCATGTGGGTCCACCTGGGCTGGGGCCGGGATTCGATCCTCGGTCCTCGGGACTTCAAAGCGAGCGCTTTACCCACTGAGCCATCCCTGCTTTCCCTCTCTGTCTCCCTCTCTCTGCCTCTCTGTCTCTGTCTCTCTGTCTCTGTCTCTGTCTGTCTTTCTCTGTCTCTCTGTCTCTGTCTCTCTGTCTGTCTCTCTGTCTCTGTTATTCTCTCTCACATACAACTGGATGCCAGGAAGAGGCTCTCACCAGGCACAGGGTCATGCTGGCACCGGATTGCAACCTTCCAGAGAAAGAAACGCCTGGCGTTTGGCCGCCTCGCCCACGGTGGGCTGTTACAACTGCCCAAACTGACCAAGACAATGACCAGATGACAATGAGTGCCTGTCACGGGCGATCCAAAGCGTCAGGGATGCCTGCCTGGGCCCACGGTGCTGAAGTGTGTGATGGAAGCTCGGGGGGTGGGGGGCGTCCCGGCCTGCAGGGTCCTGGGAGGCAGGGCAGGGCAGGTCGCCTCCAAACCTCCCGCGTGACCCCTGGCTCTGCGTCTACCAGCCGAATCACCCTGCACGTCTTGTTCAAAGATTTCCCCCTGGGGAAGCCAGGTGGCTCAGTGGGTTAAGCACTCGCTTTGCAGCCCCGGGGTCCAAGGATGAAATCCTGGCCCCAGCCCGTGCAGACCCATAGACTGAACTGGGGTGTGATTTTTTACCAACCAATGTCACCGTAATATATTTAATAATTAAAAAAAAAAAAATGCATGCAATCCAAAGGTTGATAGCTGTGCACTTTACATGTGGAAGTTGTATCCTAAAAAATGAAGACAAAAGGAAATGATTTATTCTGTACTCCGAGTCCAACACAGAGAGTCACACTATATGCTTTGGGGTGGAATTGGAGGGTGCCCACTGCCTCCTGGGGTCCCCTGAGGGGTGAGCACTGGGGGTCTCTGCCTCTCTGGGCATTCTTTCCAGCTCCCCTGGGTGGGCAGGTGTCCCCAGTGTCCTCAGATTTGTCCCAGGGGGGAAAACACCCGATGAGTCAGTGGTGTCCGCTCCATAACGCCTCAGGTGACCCTTCCGTGACCCGGGAGTCAGGTCTGGAGGGTGACCTCTCTCCTATCTGTGTACTTGGGGCCCCGGTGGTGGGGTCCTGCCTGGGGAGTCCCCCCGCCAAGCAAGCCACCTCCTGCCCAAGAGAGTGTCTCAGGGCCCCCTCCCACCTGTCCCCTGACCTCCATCAGCTTGGGGTCCTAGCACACTTGTGCCCCCTGCCCTCCAACGAGGACTGCAGGTTGGGGTCACCTCCTGAGCAGGTTTCGCTGGACGGCAGGGCTTTGGCACTGACCCTGCCCCCCCGCAGCCCCTCGCAACTGGGGTCCACACGTGGCCTGCCCTCGCCCATACGTCGGGGCCACCTGGGCTGAGCTCAAGTCCTGATAGACAGTGGCCGTGTAGGGGGACCCTCCCCCCCAGACCCCTGCTGAGCCGCCCTCTCTCTGGTACTGGAGATCTTAGGGTTTGTCCTAACGCAGGTTGAAAAGAACCTTCTGGAAGGCAGGCTTGGCATCTCCACACCACACGAACCAGGATGGCCATCTGAGTGGCAGCTGCCGTCCAGACAACTTTGAACTTGGACCGTTTGGAAACCCAGCTCATAAACCTGCAGCTCAGCCTGGGGGCGTCCCCTTTCAGGTCGGGGTGTGGAGCGTGCAAGGAGGGGCCTGGGGTCTCGGGCACAATGTGGCCTTTACAGGACCCCCGTGAGCCGGAGGGAGGGAGCGTGAGTGTGTGTGTGTGTGTGTGTGTGTGTGTGTGTGCGCGCGTGCATGCGTGCGTGCGTGCCTGCGGGCCCCGGGCCCCAGCCCCGTGCACCGTGCCAACGTGAGGGCGTCCACATCTGGAAAGTGTCGGGTTTAATGCCCGAAGCCACGGGCCCGGGTCAGCTCCAATACGTGTTTGCTCACAGCCGCAGCTGTGCGAACTCCCGCCCGCCGGGGCTCTGCTGGGCTCATGTCAGGTTCGCTCCAAGACAGTGGCCCTTTGTCAGATTCCATTCCAACCCCCCATTTCAAAGCCACGGGCCCGCCCGGGGCCCCCGCCACCAACAGCTGCTGGGCAGCGTCTGTCAGAGGCTGCATTCATCCCGCCCCGGGAAGAAAAATACTGTAATTTAGGGGCGCCCACCAGACGTCACCCGTCCCCTCCCCCAGGAACCCCCGTGTCCCGGCTGATGGTACACCCACCTCCGTGGGGCCGGTCGGGAGTCCCAGGCCCCCCTGGGGCGCTCCCTGAATGGCACTTGGGGTTCAGTGGCTGTCACCAGGGACATCCTTCCCATGTGGGTAGGGTGCGGTTTGTGTGGGGAAGCCAATGAAGACATAGCAGTGTGCGTGCGTGCATCACGCTCGTGCATGGAGTCGGGGTGCATCGGGGACCCCAGGAGGCAGCCAGCACCTTTGTGCAGGCTCAGCAGTGCTGGAGCCGGAGGCTGTGGGCAGGAAGTTTGTTTGGGAACTTGGTCCCCGGGAATGCGAAGGGAGGGGAACGGGCCGTGCTTTGTGCAAGAGTTGCCCTCGTTGGATCCCGTACAGAAACAAAATACACGTATTATATACTCACTTTATCTGTAAAGAAGCTCTCAGGAGTCCGGGCCCCGGCCTTCGGAATGCAGCAAGCGCTTCGGAATGTTTTCTTCCTTCAGGATTCGGTGTAAGCCAACGCTCAGCGGCCGCCGACCACGTGCCTGACACGGATCAGCTGCCGAGTACGATAGGGAAGGTTCCTTCCCCATGGAGTTGGCTGCTAGTGTGAGGGGCACAGAGGCGAACCCTGTCATTTTAAGTGGCGACACGTCCGTGAAGCCTGGAACACCGAGTGAGGGAGTCCAGACGGGGTGAGCGGCCGGGCGAGATGCGTGTGGCCAAGGTGGCCCGGGCCAAGCCCGGGATGGTGAGAAGAACCCACCTGAGCTTCCAAGGAAATCATCACCTTGCCCTCCGCTTCCTCTTTGATAGAAGCCTGGGCACTAAGGGCGACTGCAGAAAAGCCACTTCCAGAGCCCTGGCGAGAGGAGAGGCTCTAAGAAGCTTCCAGATGTCAGGCTCTGAGCCTGCCGGCTTCGGAGTGGAGTCTTTACCAGGCCCTCGACACAGGTTAGGAGCCAGGAGTCTCGCTGCAGGCCCAGAAAAGCCCCTCGGAAACCGGGCGTTTTCTGCAGCCGATGCTTTTGTGCAGCGACTGGGGTACGTTGAGAAACCCTGGGCAATTACTTGTTTAGCACGAGCCCTTGATATTTTTCAAAGTCTTTTCTTTCTTTTTTTTTTTTTTCTTCTTTCCCTTTGCTCTTCTTTTCCTTCTCTTTGGCTTTTGAGATGAAGTTAGCTTACTGAAAATTTTTACTCCTTTTGATATTTTTCAAGACGAAGTCTCAATCAAACCTCTCCCTTTCCTTTCTTTTTTAAAGTACGGAATTTCTGACCCCCTGTCAAATTGCCTCCACATCAGGGGCCCTGGTTCTGGCACCTGTCACCCATCCTTCCCTCCCTGCCTTTGTCTATCCGATTGTGTCATGGAGAGAACTATTCCGCCCCTGTCCTGTGTCCCAGCAGCTGACCAGCTGTACCTCACGGAGGTAAGATCTTCTGGAGTCTTCAACGTGAGCGAAGAGCCCCCGCCTCTGACCTTCCTCATCTCCTCTGTGTGGGTCAGGACACTCAGCACTGGCTGCTGTAACAAACAGCCCCCGAGCCTCTGGAGGAAGAGCCGCCAGCCAGCAGGCTCTGCTCCACAGTCACTCAGTCACCCAGGCCCCTCCACCCTGTGGTTCCCCCTCCTTTATGTCCCTGGAATCCTCTCTGCTCAGCCTATGGTGGGAGAAAGAACGCAAGCGACGATGAAGGGGCCAGGCCCAGAAGCTGTGTGCGTTCAGCCCACCCACGTTCCAGGGGTCAAAACTCAATGCCGGGGCCACACCAAGCTGCCCAGAAACCTGGGGCCTATTGTATGGCATTGTCCTCGGCGGGAAGAAGACTTGAGAACCAGCAAGCATGGGTTAGCAGCCTCGCCACACTCCCCCTCTTTCCCGCCTCTCTTTGGTTCCGCCTCCCTGTCTTGCTCATCTCCCCACGGTGTGTCCAGCTAAAGCACCGGCCCCCCACGTGGCAGGGGATCCTTGCCTCTCCCTAAACCCCACACAGCCAGCTTGCCAGCTTGCTGCTCCTGGCTTTAGAGAAGCCCGGGGGTCACAAACGTTCTCTACGTAAAGGCATGCTCACTTCTGTGCTCTCGGGGCACATGTGTGTGTGACAAGTATTTATCCAACCTGAGCTAAACGTAAACAACATGGCTAATTGCAGAGATACGGTCCAGTTTGAGAATCCATCCTTTTCCTTCCTTCCTTCCTTCCTTCCTTCCTTTCCTCCCTTCATTCCTCCATCCCTCCATCCATCATCCATCCATCCATCCATCATCCATTCATCCATCCATCCATCATCCATCCATCATCCATCCTCCATCCATCCTCCATCCATCATCCATCATCCATCCATCATCCATCATCCATCATCCATCATCCATCCATCCATCTGATTAAATAAAAGTTTATGAGCCCACGGTGCAGAGCAGTGTGGAAAGTTCTGAGCAGAAAGAGAAAAACGCATATGGCCTTTGAGATGTTTTAATCCAATTAGGGAAATAAGAGCGAGGCCTACACATGTGCAGACAGGTAGACTGTCCGGCACAGAGGCAGCGTGGGCCTGCTCCGCATGTGCCCTCCTCCCTTCCACCGTCCCCAGGCCACGACTCAGGGACCCTCCCCCTGCCCCCTCCATGCACCCTCCCTTCCCTTCCTTCCAGCCCTCACCGGGCACCTCTCTCGGCTTTGCCTTCCATCTCCTTTCCTTGTCTCCCTCTCTCCTCACACGCTTCCCTCTAATGGGGAACAAGCACCTCGGCTTGTGGTGGCCCCAGGGCCTTTGCACCTTCACCGCCCTCTGCCAGGATCACCCTTCCTGGGCTCCTCTCAGCGCAGCCCCTTCCCACCACCCAAGAGTCACCTCTGAGGCGCTTCCTGAGCCTCCTCCCACCTCCCATCTATCGGGGCTCCACCTGGCTCTTCTGCAGCTCATCACCCCATTTTGTGTGCACAGTGTTAACTCCCTGCAATCGCCTTGTCTCGTTATCTTTTCTCCCCACACCAGGCTGCACACTGCACAGGAATGGGGAACAAGGCTGCCCGCCCTGGCTCTCTCCGCAGTGGAGAGGATGATAGACAAGAAGGCCCGGGCCCTCCCTCAGCATCACCTGGTGAGCAGGCTGCCCCTCCCCCCAGCCCCAGGTCCCGCACCAGGAGCCGGAGCCTCTCATTTGCTTCCAACTCAACGTCCTTTGTCTTCGCTTTCAGCTGGAAACCGCGCAGCCAGGCTATCTGCCCGGACTTGTGTCTTCCTGGAGGAATGAATAGAAATGGTGTTGGTTTGCCCTCCTCCTGGCGGGCTTGCCCTGGGGCACTTGTGTGCGGGGGTGGGGTGGGGTGGGTGTAGCTGTCCTCCCCCCTTCGGTCTCACTGAGGCTCAGGGACACGGCCCGCAGCTCTCTCGTCTGCTCACTGCCCGCGTTACCCCGGCGTGGCTCACACGCGGCTCGGTGAAGGAGCGTTTGCCGTGGAGGCTCCTGAAAAGCCACTGTGCTCCTCGGGAGGACTCCTCCACCGGGCATGACCGCGTTTCCCTCCCCTAAGTCCTCTAAATCAAAAACTGGACTTCGGGCATTACGGATTTGGACAGACGGACTCCCATTGGATGTGACGTCCCGGCTTCTAGTCAGAGAAGGTAGCTGGACGCCCAGGTGGGTGGCATGCCCCATCTGGGAGACTCACCCCAGGACATTTGCTTCGCACGGCTCAGCCGGTGCAAGGCACGAGGTGGACACGGCAGCTTCCGCAGCCTTTCATCTGCGGTGCATGGGCTCCACCCCCACGGATGGCAGGGCCTAGCGGTGTTCGTGTTGACCTCAGGAGCAACACAGCCATGAACCCACTGCCCCCAAAGTAAAATTGAAAAAACGTAAAGGGAGGGGTAGAGAAAGATGAAAGTATTACAGGAGACTTTTGACGGTAACTCACAGACTCACCTTACCACCCACGATTGCTGAGGTCGGCAGACTTGTTCTACAAAAGGGCCAGACGGGACATAGTTCAGGCCGTGTGATCACCATCACCCGGGGGGAAGACAGAACCGTCGGCTGTCAGCTAGCACAACGCCCTTCGCAGATGAATCAACCAGGGTTTGCAGAGGTTAAGGCTGCTCCAGGAGCAGGACCTTCCCCGGGGTCTCAAAATACCTCCCACTGATTCCTGGTGAGTTCCAAAGGCAAAGATACCCCTACAACAAAGAAGCGTGGTGGACACCACCTTGACCATGTGACCGGACGTTAGCACAATCAATAACACGAGACGCAGACGTCAAGGTCATGACACCGACCCCGTGGAGTCCCCCCGAAAAATGTGTCTCCAAAGTCGAACCGTGTGGAACAGACTGGGGGAGTCTCCACAGAACGGCTGGCATGAACCCTGTAAAACCATCGATGTCCAGAATGACAAGAGAAAGGCCCAGGAAGGATCTAGACTCAAGGAGACGAAAGAGAAGACCCTGCAGAGGCTGTGAAGTGACTCACACTCTGGTCTGAGAATGACGACCCGAGACGGTGAAGCTGCCGAGTTCTCAACCCCCCAGCCAAGCTCAGACCGTCGGCCGGCCGCAGTGGCCCTGATGCTGGCAAAGACGCCAGACCCCCGGGGCAGGGATGAGAGGGGGTGACATCCCCCCAGCCTCCTGGTCCCCCACAGGATGGCTGGAGGGAAACCAGCACAGTGGGACCCAGGGTTTAGGGAGCACAACGCTTTTGCATGGGCAATAAGCCCCTCTGAGCTTTTCCCCGGAAGGACATTGTCTCTCTTGACCATGGAGGTAAGTGCGCCAACCCCCTGCTTCTGTGGGAGACACTCGCTAGCTTTCCAGGCCGTTCTCCCCAGACAGATGCCCTTGAACTGACCGACTGTCAAGATAGAGGGCAGCCTCCGCCTGCCAGAGACAACGCACCACCCGCCGAGGACAGTCTCACAGCAACACCTAAGTGCCATGAGCGCTCGGACCCCGGATCGGAAAGGAAAGCAGCGTTGGAGGACGTCCCTGTGCTCTCGGGGGGCATTTTGCTGCGAGACCGAGGTTCTACAGCCGCGTTGTGCAAAGTTAAATCCCGCTGAGGCGGCCATGCTGCGGTGGTGGCATCGGAGATCATCTGTGTTCTCGGAGAGTTAAGGGTCCCCCAGCCCTTCTAACGCTCAGCAAAGCAGACGAGCACTACGCACACACAGACGCAGCCACAGGGTAACAGTGGCTTATGGAGCTGAAGGGTTTGCAGCTTTGTCCCCAGATTATCCTTTCAACTGGACCAAAGAAAACCCGGGGAGTGGGGAGCCGGCTTCTCCAAGAACAGGCAGCTGGCCGGGCGCGGCCTGTGTTTCCACTGCGCCCGGCCCCTGAGGTTAGCCCTGCCCTGCCTTAATGGGGTGCTCAGGGGGACATAAATCAGTTTTCTGTTTGCTCAGGCATGAGAGAAGCTGGCAGAAAAGGCCTTTTCAGCCCAAAGCTCCTTAAACCCTGAGAGGTGTGAACCAGCCAGTGAACAGTCCCCAAACCCTTGCATCGGCGGGCGCCCTTGCGTTGGCTGTGAAATGACACAGCCAGCCCCGTTCTGGGACGCCCGGGCCAGCACACCGGAACCCCCTGGCCGGAAGTCTGCCCGCAGACCCTGAGGGCAGAGTTCTCATGAATTTGCTCAGAGCCTTGGGAATCCTGACGCTGTTTCAGACACACACAGTCAGATGTCCCCACAATGCCTCCCGGGGCCACACGCACCCTGGTCCACGTTGTCCCTACCGCCCTTCCTCAGTGGGGCTGGTCTGCAAGAACTGGCCTTAGGGGCAGACGCCAGTGTGCACGGGCCCCGGGGACAGTGAGACAGACAGTTGCGGGCCAAGAGAGGACGCGGCTAAAAATGACAAGGTGAGTCATTGCTGAAGCCGTGTCCCCGGCCCGGCTGGGGAAATACCGGCGGGAGGGCATCCACTGGCCCGGCCCCAGGGCCGGCCCTGCCGAGGACGCGCAGCCCAATGTCACGGCTGTCCTGCACAGGGCCTTGAACTTCAGACGATTTCACTGGGCCACCCACGCCTGTGAACAGACCAAAGCGGAGCTGTCCTGAGCCTGTGACGAAAAGGCAGCTGTGTGCCCCTCTCTTCCCTCCGCCTCCGTGACCCCCACTTAGCCTTCTGGTTGGCTACATGCAGATGCTAAATCACGTTTGATGACTGTTCTTTCCTGGATTCCCTACAGGTAGACGGCATCTGTGGGTTCTCCATGGGAGAGATAAGGACCCCCTCCTTTCTTCTTAAAAAATAAAAGAGGCAAACGCACACACACACACGCGTCTATGGCGTCCTCAGTCGCTGTGATGACAGAGGGGCACTGCGTGTGGTGATAGATGGCAGCGGCTGGCAGGGCTGGAGGATTTGTTCAGGCTCTGTGCCGAGTACTGCGCCTGAACCTGGCGTACCCGCAAGCAGACCCCGGTTAACACTTACATGCAATCCCCGTATGTGTCATCTCTACTTAATCCCTTTATTATTATAGCTCCTTGTTGCAGAGAGGCCCCTCAATGTGACCAAACATGGTCCCAGATGGGGGTTTTAAGACCGTACCCTGCTGTGTGGGCTTAGATAAAACACTTACCCTCTCTGAGCCTCCATGACTTGATCTGCTGTGTTTTATTTTATTTATTTATCTTTTAAGATTTATTTTATTGTTTCAGAGAAGGAGAGAGAGAGAGGAAGGGGAAGGGCGCAGAGCAGGCTCCACAGTTGTGCATCATGAGCTGTGATACGGTTTCATCCCACCCAGGTGGATGTGGGGCCGCCCAGGAACGAGTTGCACTGCAATTCGGCACATGGGCCGGGACTCAATCCCTGGACCTCGAGGTTGCAAGGCAAGCGCTCAACCTGCTGAGCTATCCCAGCTT
This sequence comes from Craseonycteris thonglongyai, assembly GCA_004027555.1. Classification (NCBI taxonomy): domain Eukaryota; kingdom Metazoa; phylum Chordata; class Mammalia; order Chiroptera; family Craseonycteridae; genus Craseonycteris; species Craseonycteris thonglongyai. The sequence continues at coordinate 56,314 of PVKE010003149.1, read as the reverse complement.
CCCCTTGACCTGGTGTATTTTAAACTGGAAGTAACGCACTTCCATCTTGGGACACACACGTCAGGACCTTTTGTCGGATACCCTTATACCTCTTTTCTATTAAATACCTATTTATCTGCCCAGTTTCTCTCCTCGCTGGAACCCAGCTTTGGAAGCAATGTGGATCAGCTCATTGCCAAAACCTGGCTCGGATGCTCTGCGGGTCCCCATCCCCCCGCCGATAAAGCCCTGAGCACCACACACGGGTCTCAGCTGGGTCTCCAAAGACCCCCGTGCTGGCTCCCCCCACCTCGCACTGCAGAGTTCCGCCTCCTGAGAGGCCGAGGGGGCCGCCCACCCAGCCGCGCGCCCCCACTCTGGCTCCTGCATGGAAACGTCGGCCTTTCGTCCTCTGTGACATTTGCAGACCACCTGGCGCTGTGAGAAACAGGCTCTCACAGTGCCGGCTCTCAGTCCCTGCGCTGCTGTGGCCGGGGCAGTGGCTCTGTGGAGGTCAGGGGTCATGGTCACCTGGTCACTAGTGTGGGCCGCTAACTGGGTAGTGTGGCGCTTGTAGTGTGGCCATGTCTTTCCTGCTGTTGGCCATAAACCCATCTCCAACGGTATTCCGCCCAGGGGCGTCCCTTGCAGGGGAAGCTGAGTGTGGGCACAGGGAAGCTTCCAGAACGTAGGTGGGCAGTTCTGATAAGTGAAGAGCAGGACTAGGTGAGCCAAGGGAGGCACTCGCCCGGAGCACGCCGCTTAAGGGAATTGCCCCAAACCCAGAGATCACACAAACACTGCTTCACCGCAATATTTTAAAGGTCAAGACTAATGCAAAAAGGAAGGGAGGGAGGGAGGAGAAAAGAAAAAAGAAGGAAAAAAAGAGAGAGAGAGAAAGAAACGAGAGAAGAGGAGAGCAGAAAAGAGAAGAGAAGAGAAATCCAGGTGAACAAAATATCAAGATTTTAAATCAAGTCCACGGCCCTCCAATCACACCCCGCCCCGCACCCGGGTCCCCCGCCACCCCGGTGGGTGTGGCTGCCAGACAGCTCTGTCAGGTCCTGTGGGCTGGAGCATGGCCCCTGGAGGAGCCGGAGTTCATGGTCTGGAGGGACCAGCCCCCAACCTTGGTCCTGTGAGGATGGCGACAGTGCACCCACCCGTTTTGGGTCCAGCGGCCCGAGGGCTGAGGACCGTCTGTCGTGCCTGCACATCGGGGGGAAGGCAGTCCATTGTTTTTTCTTGAGAGCCTCAGACATTCACCCCTCAGGTCCACGCGGTCGGGGCCCCACCCCCACCCCCACCCCCACCCCCACCAGGGACCTGGAAGGCTGATCCTGTCTCCGCTGCATGGCTGTTCAGCTCTTATCTCAAACGTCCCCCCCCTTCCCGGCCCCTGAGTCATGACCTGCCGCTCTGATGGCTGCTCGCCATACCCTGCCCATTCCCAACCTGTGCTCCCTGGTGCGTTCACCCCTGACGCAGAACTGGGTGCCCCAGGACCCGGTGGGGCTGGGGGCACAGCGAGGGCATGGGCAATGCAGACTGGTGTGTCCGTCCACGCGGTCACCCCTCTGAGGTCCCTTCTATAGACCATCTGCCTCTCCCACATTCCAGCTCTTTTCAAAGCCAGGGTGCCCTGCTTTCCCAATGGAAGGCCGATCCCCCCACCCACGGTGGTGTGGGGGTGTCTGTGTGGGTGGGCGGGTGGGAGCTGGGAATGCGGGACCCCCTTCAGTCACCCGAAGAAAAGGGCGGCCGGCCACGCTCCCTTGGGAGGAAGGTACAGAGAGGACAATGGGGAGACCCTGCTCAGTGAGCAAGGCCCTATCTGGAAGAATTGGGGGACAGTCAGGTCCCCAACTCTCGTTTCTCCACAATGCGTTCCACCCACAGGCCCAGCGTGGGTGCTTTGGGGACACGGATCATGGGACACCTGAGACATAAGTCCCGAGGCCCAGCGGCGGGCAGCGAACACAAAGGGGTGGGCATGGGGGTTGCACGGAGAGGCGCTAAGGAACAGGCCTGGCGGCCCCGGAGCCTTTAACAGCTTGTTTCCCTCCATGAAGTTACAGATCGGCTCCAAGATTCTCCTGGTCCGGCCTCCGAGGATGGAAAAAACCTGGAGCGGCCACTTCAAACTTCATCATGACTCCTCCCCTTCCGTGGGGGTGACTTGGGGACCCCACCAGGCCCCGGGGTGGGGGGCCCCCGAGAACGGCCTCCTTGGCCGCGGGCCCGGCTGGGTGTGCGTCCCCGGGGCGCGGCTGGGGGCGGGACAGGCCGCGAGGAGGCGGCACCTAGAAAAGGAGGCGCGGGGCCGGGAAGGTGCGGGGCGGGCCGGGCGGAGCGCGCGCCGGGGCGGGGCGGCCGCGGGCAACGCAGGGCGGCAGGGCCCGGCGTGGCAGCGCGCAGCCCGGAGCCCGAGCGCGGCGCCTCCCGGGCGGCCACGGGGAGCCCGACGCGCCGCTCTGCCCGCGGGTCCCGGGCGCGCAGCCCCGCGGGGAGCCCCGGGCCCGCGCCCTGCGCCCTGCGCGCCCCAGACATGGTGGGCCACCTTCGCCTGCAGGGCATGGAGGAGGGCCCCAAGGCGCAGAGCCGGGAGGGCCTGCTAGACAGCCCCGACTCCGGGCTGCCCCCCAGCCCCAGCCCCAGCCCGCCCTTCTACTCCCAGGCGCCCGGCATCCTCGACGCGCGCGCGGGGGGCCCCGGCGCCGCCTCGGTGCCCCCGCCACCCAGCGAGGCCGGAGCGGTAAGCACCGGGGTGCGGGTCTGTGCTCGCTGCGCCCCCGAAGCGGCGCCTCGGAAGCCAGGACCGACCCCCCAACCCCCCACCCCAACACGCCCCTGCCGCCTGGAAGGTGGCCCAGGCATCGCCACCCTCCCCTGGGGGCGCCCAGCCTGACCCCAGACCCGCAGCCGGGAGGGCAGAGGCGCAGGGCTGTCCCCAAACTCCCAGAGAAGCGGGCCCTCCCCGGGTGGACTTGCACCCCGCGCCCCAGCGGACACTTTCTGCCCAGGTCCCTCCACGGCGGCGACCTGGCTCCGACCTGGCTCCCTGTTTGCGGCTGCCGAAGCGAAAGCCTTTTTTTCTCCTTTACTTTTTTTTTTTTTCACATTTTTTTTCTTAAATACCAAACCCAGACAGGAACCCTTCCTTCCCAGGATGGTGAGGGGTGTTGACGTGGAGCTGAGGCGGTGCCCGGGGAAGGCTGGAACCCCACGTTAGGAGACTCGAGAGTGTGTCTTCCGCCCGCCTTAGGGGGGGACCTTCGGTGGGCTGAACTGAGACCGGGTGTCCCCCCCACCTCCCGCCGGCAGGAGCAAGGGGTGGGGGGAACCAATGTCTCCCTGGCTGGAGGAAGTGACAAGTGAAATCAGTAGGTTGCTGGCAACCTGGGCTGAGAGGGTCTCAGAGAGCTTTAAAATCCATACGGGCGCCTGCCTCCCACCCACGGACACTCTCGTTTAATTGCCACAGGCGGCCGGCCGCCTGGGCGTCAGGAGGTGTAAAACCTCCCCAGGCATTTCTCATGTTCAGGGACGTTTGGGAGCCGCCGTCTTAGGCCAAAACGGTGCAGTGGGTTTGAACTGCGGCCCCTCTGTCGGGGGCTGGGAGGTGGGATGGGGTCTTTGAGGGCTCCGGGGCTGAGGAGAGGTGGCCCAGGCTGTTTGCTTGCAGTTGGCGCCGATCCTGACATCGGAACGGGCCAGCGTCCTGTGAGTCTCAGGTTGGCGCAGGAGCCAGGAGGGTGTCTGGGAGAGCATCCCTGGGGTGTCCTACACAATGGGGCTCAGAGAGAAGGGACACGGGGCCAGGCCTCCTCTTTGCTGACCCAGAATCCTCCTTCACGAGGCTTTTCTGGATGCTTTCTGTGCCCGCCAGGCAGGCCCATGTGCCTGGCTGACTTGGCGTGGCTGTTCCAGCCGGTTTTCTTTCTCTGCCTCGCTATCGAGATGCTGGGATGGAACCGTGCTGTCCCGGATTTTTAAATTGGGCTTGAGGGCAAAACCCGGGGCTGTTTCCGCACAGGTAACCACACCTGTTTAGATAGACAGCCCTTGCGTGTGCCAGGGACGGTCCTAACCCTTTATGAGCGTGCGTCCGCTCGTTCCAACAAAGGATGCGCTCTCGCTGCTCCCGTTTTCCGGAGGGGGAAGCGGAGGCACAGAGGTTAGTGGCCATGCTGGATCAGGCCCAGGAATCTGGCTGCAGAATCCCTTCCCCTAGACCCGACATGATCCCACTTCTTGCTGCAGAGCTAATGAACGACCTGGGTGGGTAAAACAAAACATGGACTGCTGGAGTTTTGAGATGCTGCTTTTAATAAAAAGAGAGGAAATGGTTGCCCCGTGCAACCTCTTCTGGGTGGGGGTGGGGGTCTGCAGCTGGGGCCCCACCCACCTACCCCATTTCTGTCTCCCAGGGAGCCCCACCTCCCGGCGAACTCCTGTCAAATCTGGTGTTTAACGACACCCTGCTTGCTGACGACTCACAGGCGCGGATGTAGGCATGCATCACCCGCCGCTGGCCTTGCACGTGTCAGGGGAAGGGGACAGAAAGCCAGTTCCAGGTGCCCCTGTCGAGGCTGATGGCAGCAGCCCGGCCTCGGCTGGCACCTCCCTGGGGTCCTGGGTCAGACCCTCGGGGTCTGGGTTCCCACCCACTTTGCACTGGGGAGCTGTCTTTGTCTGACACCCAGATTTGGTTCTCACAGGGCCTCACTTCTGGACAAGACCCCACGGTCTAGGGTGTCGGGCGGCTGGGAGAGCCTCCCCACCCGAGACATCAAGGCCCTGGGGACCAGGCTGTGTGTGAATGAACCTCCCACCGGCCTTGCCCACGGGTTTTCTTGCTCACTCTTTGGAGTAAGGACAGTAACTAATGTTCCTGGTGCTGCTCCTTCGGCATGCCACGCGCTGTTCCGGGCTGCGTGTGACACGGCAGGGACCAAGATGTGTAAGGTCCCTGTCCTCACGGTACAGCATGCTCGTGGGACGCGATACCAGGTAGATTGTAAGTGCCCTTAAGACAAAAAGCTGGGTGAGAGTCGGGCTACTTAGTGTGATCAGGGGAGTGACATTGAATAGCAGACAGAAACAACAACGAGGGCGTGGAGTTTATGGTTGCAGGGCTGAGGTGTGGGCGAGTCCGGGAGAATGGCGCGTGCAAAGGTCCTGAGGCAGGAACAATGTTCAGGGAGCAGCCAGGAGGCCAGCGGGGGCCCGAGCAGGGACTTGTGGGCCAAGCGGAGACCTGAAAGTACGGTTCCATGGGGTCTTCTTAAGAGGTGTCTGTGACAGTTTTATTTTCGTGTTTTAAAAGGGCACCATGAGCTCGATGAGAAACCCCACTCAGAGACTTGACTGAGAGATGCCCGTGCGGAGCGGGAGCCACATAGGGCTTGTCTCCTTGCGGGTGCTGCCGGCTCCCCTGCAGGACATGTGCCCCCGCGGCCCCCGCGAATATGTAAGCCCAGCGGGGCCGGGTATGCACGTGCTCCTGCCTCCCTCCTGCCTGCCCGGCTGTGGGCGCTGGGCGGCATCGTGGGGAGAGGGGCCCTACTGCCTATAAGGGCGAGTGGGTGTGTCCAGTAGATGCCCGTGACCCCAAGTTAACGGACAGTTGGGGGCACGGGCCGAGTCACCTGGGGCGCACGTGTCAGGAATGGCCGCCGCTGGGGTGCGTGAGAATCTGATGGGGACCCACCTGCGTGGCAGACAAAGCGCTCAGCCCGCTGTGGAGGGGTGCGGGGAAGGGGCATCTGAGCTGTGGACATGGGGTTCTCCTGTTACCCCGATCTGACCTGCCGGGCTTGGTGACAGGCCGAGTGCACCTCGCGGCGCCTGTTTCAGCTCCTGCTGGTGGCTTCAGTCTCTGCCTTGTCGCCGGGGGGCCTTCCCCCCACTGCATGTCCTGTATCCACCGTCCCCACTGATGAGGAACCCCGGTCATGGGGTTCAGGGCCCTCCCTGACCCTTAGGACCTCGTCGTCACGTGAACACGTCTGCGAAGACCCTGTTTCCAAACAGGGTCACCCTCACAGGCTGCATGTCTTTGTGGGGAGTGGCCACCAGGCCACCCACCCCTGTCCTGTGCGCCTGGGTCCCTCTGGCCACCGGTCTCTGGGGGCCGGCCTGCCCTGGAGCCCCGCCTCCAATCTCACGTGGGCGTTCGCTCAGTTTCGCTGCTCTGGGTGTCAGACCCCGATTCCTGTGGGGTCTGTGCTGGGCCAGGACGCTTAGCGGCTCTGCAGGGAGAGGCCTACTCTCTTCGGGGCCTCCTGGGCTCCCGCAGCCAGACGCCCGTTCGGCTGCCGGGTTCTGCCGTGTTGGGGGAGGGCAAAGCACCTAAGCAGCCCTCCCCCGCGTCCCAGGACCTGCCCCCAATACCCCAGGCCTTTCATCAGAAGGGTGAGACCACCGCAAGGCCCCTTCCTTGGATCCCTTTCCTCATGGGCGATGGTCAAGGTCAGCCTTAGACCAGCATGGGAGCCGTGGGTCTCAAATCCCAAATATAAGCGGAAGACAGTTGAGTTGAATTCCAATGGGAACAGACGCCGTCCCCGGCCAGTGAGGCCCTTTTTGCAGGTGGCTTTGGCGAGCACGCCCCTCCCCCATGCAAGTGTGTGTGTGTGTGGGGGTCTCTGCTCATCCCTCCCTCCAGGAGTGGGGGCCCTGGACCCCTTCTTCTTGCCAGTCCGGGGGCGTCTTACTCCCTGGCTGAACAGCAGGGTGACTGTTCTGTGGGCCACGGCCTACACTGAGGCAGCTCCCCAGGCCCGGCACCCACACCACGGTCCCGTGCTTATCCCTCCCTGCCGGCCAGGCCGCGAGCCCACCGCGTGGCCCGGAGCACTCACCCCAGAGCGGTCCCCTCTCTGTGTCCTGTGGGCCGAGGCTCCCTCAGCAGCCAGGACAGGGAGCCCGCCAAGCGCCCGTGGGTATTTTTACTTCCAGCCGCCGCCGGGGCTTTATGCTCAGGGAAGGCACATGAATCACCACCGGGCTCAGCTGGCCTGCACCTCAGGCACCCCGACCGGCTGCACGGAGGGTGTAGCCGTGTGTTACAGAGGCAGGGATGGGGGGCCCCAGGAGCAGGCTGCCAAGGGACCCCGGGCCTTCGGGGAGAGAGCCGGGCTGCAGCGGCCCCGGCTGTGGGGTGAGGGCAGCACCCCCTGGGGCTGCTATAGCAGCAGCAACAGCAGTGGGGGTCCCCCGGTGTGCCCCCTCCAGGGCCTTCCCCACCCTGGCGGTTCCCATCCGAATCCACCCAGGCTTGGAGGAGCGTCTGGTTCCAGTGTGGCTGGGAGGCTGTCCTGCTGGGGCCCGCCATGCGCCTTCTTGGCTGTGGCAGGCATTTTCCGTGCCTGCTCCCGGCTGGCTTGGTGCCACCGGCCCGCACCGCTGTTGTACTGCTTCAGTCACCCTGTGACCACAAAGACTCCGCTCCAAGCTCCGGACGCCGCTGACTGCCAGTGTCAGCCCTTCGTGTCCAGCCCCGGGGCGCTTTGGGGGTGTTCTTGGGCCTTGGCGGCGACTTCCGGAGCTGTCTCGCCACCAGGCCTGCCGAGTGCCAGCCTGCGTCTGGGCTCTCATATCTCCTGTGGGGCGTTTCCGGCTTGGTCGGACTTGACCTGTTTTTCCACTGGGGCCCTTTGGGAATTGGTGCCCAGAGCCCCGCTTCCCTGCTAGCCCATGAAGGGAGCCTGTGTCCTGTGCTGCCTGCCAGCCGGGGAGCGAGATCCAGCCGGAATGGGGCTGGTGTCCCGTCGGTCCAAATGGCCATGTCAGGGGTTCGGTGGTTCTGTGAGCCTGGGTGGACGCTGGAGAAAGGCATTGGGGGATTTACCTCCTGTGAGCTTGGGAGTTATTCTTGGGGGGTAGAGGGTGGGGGTGGTTAAAACCAGAACAGGCTGCCCCCCTCCCCCTTTCACCTGTCTGGAGAGAAGGAAGCACCTCCAAATAACTCAGCACCCAAGTTCACAACCCCTCATGGGCCTGCGCCATCCTCTCAGCCCTCAGAGGCCACATCACCCCCCCTTGAGCGAGAAGAGCCTTGGGAGGCGCTGTGCCTCATCCCACCCACTCATATTCCGGCACGCAGTAGGTGCTCAGCACACAGCAGGTGCTCAGCACGCAGCAGGTGCTCGGCTCACAGTAGGTGCTCGGCACGCAGCAGGTGCTCAGGACGCAGCAGGTGCTCCGCACACAGTAGTGCTCAGCATGCAGCAGGTGCTCAGCACACAGTAGTGCTCAGCACGCAGCAGGTGCTCAGCACAGAGTAGTGCTCAGCATGCAGCAGGTGCTCAGCACACAGTAGTGCTCGGCATGCAGCAGGTGCTAGGCACGCAGCAAGTGCTCAGCACACAGTGCTCGGCACGCAGCAGGTGCTCGGCACACAGTAGTGCTCGGCACGCAGCAGGTGCTCGGCACACAGTAGTGCTCGGCACGCAGCAGGTGCTCAGCAGACACCTTTTGGAGAAAACATTGGTTCTACAAAGGTCAAGTCACGACAGCTGGCAGCTGGGCGGGTGCCTCGGAAGGTGCTGGAAGCCTCTGAATCTTGTCTCTACGTTTTCTGTGCCTGCCCGAAGGGTGTGGGCTGGGCCTCTCTCTTGGGAAGATGCCCCCCTCCCGTGATACAAGCCAGCTTCCCCAGCGTATACTGTGCCTGGCACCGTCCACACACGACACCCTCTGACTCAGTCCTCGGTGGAGCCTGGGATGGGGGTGCCCCTGTTGCCCCACTTCAGAGCCCAGGAGGCTGCAGCCCCGAGAGGCCTGGGTGGTGTGCCCTTCGGAAGCACCGGGGCTCTAAGGCTGATGACATAGCCACCACCCTGAATGATGCACCAGAAGGAAGCGGGGCCTCTGAGGACTCTCACACAGGCCTGGAGGTGACACACGTCACAGGCAGAACTCACCATGCTTTCCCCGGGGACCAGGGAGTGGGGTCCCTGCCGTGTGAGTGGAAGGCCCAGAGGGAGAAGTAGCTGGTGACAGGCTGGTAGCCAGTCCACTGGACGTAGAGTCGGGAGACAGCGGAGGGTGAGGCCCCCAGCACACATGGGGCCCGTGGTGGGGTTCACCACAGGACAGAGCCAAGCAGGAGCCCCGAGGAGGCGACCAGAGCCGGGCCAGGTCTCAGAAGGGACCTTGACACATCACGTGTTGGATTTCTGCTTCAAAATGCCCGTTTTCCTGGGCCCTCCTGTGGGGTTTAGTGTCAGTGCAGGAGATCGAGGGACAGATGGGAGATTTTCCTGGGGTGCTAGGGGTGAGGTGCAGAGCACTTCTAGGGGAATGATTGTGGGGCGCAGAGGAAATATGGAGGCAGCCGCTTCCCAGCCTCGGGACTGGTTCGCTTCCCCCCTGGAAGTCTGCAGAATGGGTTTGGGCGGCTGTGGGGGGCCCTCTTGCATCCAGGGGAGCAGAGGCCCCAGTGACCAAGGGCCTTGTAACCGTGCTGGTGGCTCTCCCCGCAGCCCCGGCCTCTGCCCCCCAACGTCCGGCCGCTGGAGATGAGGCCCCGGATGCTGCCTGTGTTCTTCGGGGAGGGCATCGCAGTAAATCCGGAACCCACACATGAGATCCGGTGAGTGGGGCTTGGGGGGTCAGGACCAGGCCGGGCGGGGGGCCCCTTTGGTCTGCTGGCCACCTGGGAATTGCATGGGGGCACCTCTGCCACCCAGCGGTTCGCCAGCATCACGTGACGGTGGCTTTGCTGCCTTATCCACCCAGATGCCCAAGCCGCACTGCAGAGTGCAATTTGGTCCATTGTCACCAAATGTCCTTTTAGGGCATATTTTTGTCGCAGGTCAAGGTCACAGGCTGCATCATCCCCTGAGCCCCTCTTTGACCTCTGGCCTGGCTGTGTGTGTCACAGGTGTGCCCGGGGCCCCCAGGCTCACTCTGCCGCCTTCCTGCCCCTCCCCAGCTGCAACTCTGAGGTCAAGTACGCCTCGGAGAAGCACTTTCGGGACAAGGTCTTCTACGCGCCGGTGCCCACCGTCACGGCGTACAGCGAGACGATCGTGGCGGCGCCCAATTGCACGTGGCGTAACTACCGCAGCCAGCTGACGCTGGAGCCGCGGCCACGCGCCCTGCACTTCCGCAGCACCACCATCATCTTCCCCAAGCACGCGCGCAGCAGCTTCCGCACCACCCTGCAGTGCCGCCTGGGCCGGCCCAGCCGCTGGTTCACGTCCAGTGTGCAGCTGCAGCTGTGCGCGCAGCCAGCGCCCTCGGCGCTCTAGCGGGGCGCGCACCCCGGGCGCTGGTGATGGGGGCGGGGCGCAGCCTGGGGACAGCCCTTGGCCGTCCCCGTGTCCCCTGCCCCAGGGTGGGAGGTGTGGAGCACAGCCTGTCTGCACAGGCCTTTGGGTCGCCCCTGGAGCCACACCGCCTCCAGGACCAGGACGCTGGGACGTCAGAGCCTCCCTGCCGTGCGCCAAGGGCAGGGCTTTAACCTCTGGAAAGGTTTCCTGCCACCTGCCTGAGGCGTGGGTCCAGCTGTCCGTTTAAAGAGACACGACGGGGGTTGGGCTGCCCGTCATGTCACCGTGAGGAGTGCACCGTGACAGCGCTCAGAGCTCACTTCACGCCTATGCGCTGTCAGGAGAAGAGCAGCCAGGGCGCACGGGGGTTGGGGGTTCGCAGCCTGCTGCTGCCCGTGACAAATGCCCCAGAAGCCCCCCATGGCCTCTGCGGGAAAGCCCCCAGACCTGCATGGACCCAGTGCGTAGGGGGCTCACCCCCCGGAGGGGGAAAGGCTGGGGCCATAGCGCCCTCGTGACCGTGAGGAGGGGGACTTGGCGCTGCGGACCAGGAGTGGCAGAATGACATATTTTTATGTAACTGCACAGAGGGTGCGTGTTCTCTCCAGAGATGCTTTTGGATTAACAAGGAAATAACTTAAGAATTGATTCTCTTAATAAAGCACCGTGTAAACCCAAAGACGCTCTCTCTTCTATTTCTGAGACCCTCAGATACCATGGTGGTGCGGGGGGAGGGTAAGATTGGTATTCCGGGGCCCCTCCCCTCTGCTCACAGGGCTCAGGGCACCCTGTGCCCCCAAACCCCCACCCCTGTGTGACAGCTCAGGGCACCCAGTCCACCCAAGACCCAGTTAATAAATGCAAAGGCCCAGGCCCCACCTCACCGAGGGCCTTGGAATCTGTTTTTGACGCACCCACGCTTTGCACTGCGAATGCAGGCCCTCCACGTCCACAGACCCCCGGAGGCCCTCCCAGTCCCCAGAGAGGAGCCCCCCACTCGGCTGGTCTCTCCCCATCTCCTTCACATCCTTGGAGGGGCCCTTGGGGCCTGGGTGGTGAGTGCAATTAGCGAGACGCTCAGCAGCTGAGTGATACCGCCTGCCTTCCAGGGGGTGGGTCACAGGGGGGCAATGGCAGCATCAGGCTGACGACCAAAGCCCAGCCTGGCAGTGAGTCAGATAATACGGGTGATAAAAAGAACTTGCACAGCGCTCAGCTCCAGCCACCGCGATAACCATCGGCGAGGGCGCTGCGGCCGCCTTACCTGCGGAGGCGGGCAGCGCTGTGTCTCCATTCTACAGAGGCGCCGGGAAGGCCCAGAGAGGTTAAGGAACTCAGCCCGACAAGGGATGGCACGGCTGGGAGATCAATTCACGCTCATAGAGCCTGAGCTACAATTGATCCCAGCTGGGGCCCGTCCTGGGGGCAGGGCGCGGCACCCACTCTGGCCCCAGATACCCATCTGGAGTCCCCCCCTCAGCCTTTTCCTCTGTCACCCCTGCCAACCTCTGGGTTCCCACTCACTGGCCTCGAATACAACTCAGCAGACCCCCACTCCCACCACCATCACCACCAGCAGGTGCCCCCAACCCTCTGGTCCTTCCTGAGAAAGATCCCAGCAGCCCAGGCAGCCCGGAGGCCAGGATACTTACTGCCTGTAGACAGCCTAGCCCGTGAGGTACAGGCCTGGCCTGAGTCCAGAGAAGCTGCCTGAGGAGGGCCTGCCTGTCACCTCGCCACCACGGCCAAGCCTGCCCAGCTTCCTGGAGAAGCCACAAAACAAGCGGGCTATTTCTGACGGCCCTCCTTACCTTTCTCCAGGGCGGAATAGCCAGGAGACCGCCCCACCACACCGGCTCCCAATTAATGCAAACGAGACTCCCCGGGGCGGCCAGCCTGCAGCTCCGCCCCCTTTCCTACCAAACCTGCTTGTCTTTGTTCCTTGCCTGGTCCTGACTCCCACGAAGGGGCAGCGTCTGTATAGAACTGGACATGGCGGCTCTAGTTACTCCTCACACACCTTCGTTGTCACACGCTATCACTGTCCCCAATTTACAGCCGGGGAGGACCGCTTCTCCCTCACAATCCACCGAGCACCTGTGCAAGCCATGACCGCCCCCAGTTCAGAAAACCAGCAAATGGCCTTCCTCACTGGGCTCCTGAGGGCCTGTGGCTGGGTCGTACCTCCCAGCCTTTGCCCACACAGGCTCCCTCCGCTCAGCCCGTTCCAGACACCTCCTAGCCAGATGGAAGGTTCTAGGAGAGGGTCCAGCCCCAATTTAGGCACCAGCCTGCTCCACAGTGAGGCTGCAAAGCACCACCAGCACCACCTGGGCTACTTGCGGCAACCCCCTCCCCAGGCCCAGCCTGAGCATAGAGACTCACTCACCTTCATGGTCTCTGGGTGGGGCCCAGGAATCTGCATTGTAACCAACTTCCCACGGTCCTACGACGTGGGCCCGTGTGCCAACAACTGCCCTTCCCTTTATGAATCCGTTGTAACTTTCTATTGGATCAGATCCTCACTCTCAGTGCTGGTTCACACCGTGGCCAGAGGGCTTGGGGCCAGAAGGGGGAAGACCAGCACTCTGCAGAGACGCAGAGAGGCGGTGGGGAGGATGCGTTCTCAGAGCAGGTAATGCCCCACCCAACAGGGCTTTGAAGCGTGTGCAGGAATTGTCCAGGAAGATGGGGATCAGGTGAACAGACACCGCCTTCGTTTTAAAGATGGAGCGGCAGGAAGACCAAACAAGACAGGGGTGGGATGAACTCGGGGTGGGGGCGGGGGGTGATGACTGGCTGGTTGTAACAGGAAGATAAGGTCGACCCTCCAAGGGCCTCAGGAGGCCCCTCCCTACACCCTGCAAACCCCTCAGTATTGGATCTGGGCCATTGGCCCGCATGGTGCCAATTCTGAGGCTGCTGGGGGAAGGACTATGCAGGCTGAGACTTGTTCCCCACCCCCCAAAAACACACACATCATTCTAGGCTGACCACAGCTGAGGGAGCTGCCATGGGGGCCTGGGTGGCACCAGTATGCGTGGCCAGCGCCACCTGACCCATCCTGGACCCTGGCCAGATGAGCGCGCCTGCGCACTGGGTAGATGGAAGCCCTGCCCAGGACAAGGCCCTCTGCTGGCCCAACACTGCCACCTGCCTGCCCGCCTCAGTACTGTAGCCCAGGCGCCAGGAGTGGCGCACAAGGAGGCTCTCTGTAAGGATGAGACAAGGCTCAGAGAGCCCCCCGAGTCACACACAATGCCACCGCCAGGCCTCAAAGCCAGGCCCTGTGTGGCTCCAAAGCTCTCTGCTCATTTCACCCCGTGGCACATGCTTAAGTCATAGATTGCCCGGGAGGCGGGGCGGGCTCCCGAGGATGCAGACTCCTCCCCACCTCCACTTTCTCTGACCTCACCATCTGTCCCCCGCCAGGGAACTGGGGTGCTGGGACGGCCTGGAGGTCAGGCAGGGGATGTCAGTTTCTGCCTCCAGTGCCCCCTGGTTCTCTCTGCTGTCCCCCCAAATCCTGTGGGGGTCGTGTCTGGAGTGCTGCTGCATGTGGAGCTGGGGTCTGATATCTGGTGACAGACGAGGGTTCCAGGCTGGCCCCATGCTGCACAAACGCCGACCCCTGGGCCAAGGACAGTGACGGGTGCAGGACCACGGGGCCTACGGGCCTAGAACCATTCGACCAAAACGAGAACCCCAGCTCTGCAGACTGGGGTTCACCCTTTCAGTTCTAGATCCCCCCACACGCCTCAGTGCCCAAGGGTTCCAGGGTCTGGGGGCAGCCTTCTCGGCACCTCCTGGCTGCCCACAGTCTCCACGGCGGCCAGGGCTCAGGCCCCACCCCTCTGCAGAGGGAGCCAGAGGACACAAGCCAGGGTCTCTCACCCCAGATGCAGGGCTGACCTCTGCTCCAAGAAGAGCATCAGAGGCCACACTCAGGTTAGTGGCACAGGGGGCTGTGGGGGGAGGTGCTTATGGCGCTGCCCCAACCTGCCACCTGTAGGGTGCATCTAGGCAGGGCCAGACTCAGGGCCCAGGGTGGCCTTCCTCTGGGTAAATGGGCAGCGGGACCCCCGAGGGCCCTACAGCACATGCAGGAGGTCTGCCTTACCGGTGTGCCTGCCCTGCGTGCCTCCGACACCCGGGGCACTGGTGGGCAGTGAGGTCTCCCAGTCACCCCTAGAACCAGGCACCCAACCTGGCTGGGGGCTGGTTTATACACATGGGCGGGGCCTGGCAGACGGAAGGTTACACATGTGGGCGGGGCCAGGCGGGTGGAAGTTTATACTTGTGGGCGGGGCCCAGGGGGCTGAAGTTTATGCGTGGGCGGGGCCAGAAGGCAAGTTTATACACATGGGCGGGGCCTGGCAGGTTACACATGTGGGCGAGGCCAGGCTGGTGGAAGTTTATGCTCGTGGGCGGGGCCCAGGGGGCTGACGTTGACCATGTGGGCGGGGCCAGGAGAGCAGAAGTCTGTACACATGGGTACGGCCGGGCGGGCAGCAAGCTGTGGGGAGGCTGAGGCGGGAAGGACACTGGCAGAGGGGATGCGCAGGGGGTGAGGGCTCCAGAGAGCCGGCCGGCGCCCCGCATGGGCCAAGCACGGCGTGTGTCCACAGCAGGGTCACAGCCTCCCGGAAGCCGCGCAGAGAGCACAACTGACTCCTCCGTGATAGGCTTCCCAGACCCAGGCGGGCGGCCACAACACTGGCAGCATTTCAGAACCGAGGGTGCCACCGCGGACCCTTCGACCCGAGCGAGACCACACGATGCCCTCCCCGTGGGGACATCCTTACCGGGGGTGTACTCAGCGGAGGTAGGGGGCTGTTCCCTCGGCCCCCTCCACGTGACACTCCCACTGTCCCCCAACCCCCAATTACCTGTCCCCCTGGCGGCCCAGTCCGAGACAGAGAAGGAGCCTCTAGAACGCGAGTATAATTTGCTTTTTAATGAGAACAACGTGTAAATGACAGAACGCCACCGCCCTGCACAGGTGGCCGTCACAGCATACCCATCGGATTCATTCTGCCCAAGGAAGGGGGGCGGGGCCCGGGAGCCAGGCTCCGCCCCCTGCCCACCTGCCCACGCCTCCGGATGGTCAGCAGGGACCGAAAGCCCTGCGGCAGTAACACTGGGTCCGTCCTTCCTTGCGTAAAACATCTGAATTAATTCATTGAAGGTATCAAAAATATACCCTGTAAACCAATACATCATTTACACCTGCCTTTCTTTCCGACCGCTGGGGCAACGATGTGTGAAAAAACACAGTCCGGTCCCCCCGAGCCACTGCGCCCCAGGCCGCACCCGGTCGCTTCGCCCGCCCGCCGAGCCGGACTCAGTTCCCAGCAGTCTCGGGGGCGAGGGCAGCCCGCGGGGCCTGGACCGGGGCCTGGACCCGGCCGAGTCCTGTCTGTCCAGAGCGCCAAGCAGGGTGAGGGCGGAGGGAGGGTGCGGGGGCTGCTAGCTCAGTTTAGACTTTGGTTCCAAATGCGTTAAGGGGGGAGGCAGAGGTGCGGGAGGTGCGTGGTCGTCCTGCTTCGGGTCCCTGGCCGCCCCGGCTGCGTGTGTGCGCGCGTGGCGGGCACACGTCCCCCTCCCCAGCCCCCTCCCCTCCCGAGCACCAGGTAAACATCCCCTGAGTAAGATCACTGCACAGGGCCAGCCCGGGGCGGGAGTCTAGTTAAGGCTTTTAGACAGGCGAGGATGCCGGCTCTGGACGCGCACGCGGGCTCGGGGGCTCCTTGCTCGGCCGGGGGAGCTGCGTCCTGACTGTCACTCGCTGTCGGAGAGCGTCTCGTACTGTGAGCAGAGCAGCGGCTTGGGCTCCTCGTCCCAGGCATGATGGGGGCCGGCGAGGGGCCCGCTGCCCAGGCCCGGGGGGGGTGGTGAGGCCATGACACCCGCCTGCAGCCGCATGATCAGGGGGTTGTAGGGGAATGGCGTGGAACCTTCCAGAGAGGGAGACACCGAGGCGGCCCTGGTGAGCCCGACAGCCCCCACAGCCACACCAGGAACCCAGCCCCTTCTGACTGCCCAGCCCTCCCCACCGACCCCCATCACACCGGCCACCTGGCGCCCCGTCGCGGTCCCTGCCCTGCCCCGCCCCTGGGGTCTGTTTTGCGACGACCAGCGGACCTCCTGAGCCTACGTCCCGTTATGTGCGTCCCCACTCAGAGCTCTGGGGGCTCCTCCTGCTCGCCAGTGACCCCGCCCACCTGCTGACGAGGGCCGGTCCTCCCACACGCGGTTGGTGAGTGGCGTCCGGCGGTTGCAGTCACCCTCTGAGTGCACCGAGGAGACAGACGGCGGCCGGTCCCCAGACGCCAGGCCTGGGGCCGGGGACTTGGCTTTCCGGCTGCTGGGTCTGCCAGACACTTTGGCCTTCCCGCCGCCACCTGCAGGGGACACATCGGAGGGGCAGGGTTGGGCAGGTGGCCAGCACTCACACGGCGGAGGGGAGGGAGGGGGTGAGGGTGGCCCTGGTCACCTGCCTCCCGGGACCCCCAGGGAGGGAGGACAGCAGCTCCACCCGATGGCCACACAGGCCAGGAGCCGGGATCTGGGAGGTGCGTTTCTACCGGGGGGTGGGGCTACACCATCTGCAAAGCCGCCTCAGGCTGCCCTGCAGCCCACCTACCCCCGGAGGGCTGAGCCCCTGGACAGGGTGGCCGGGACCCCCTGCAGTGGCAGGGTCCAAGCTGGTCCAATGGGCCTGAGCCCCCTTCGCCTGGCCCTTGCTCTAATACAGAGTATGACTAAGGACCTGGGAAACGGGGGCGCTGGCCCCCCTGGTTTCCACGAGTCACTGGAGTTTGGGGCCAGCAAGCAGACATTGGTCTCCCATCAGGCCGAGGGGCCCGCCGCGGGCACGCATGGCGGCCCCAGCAGACGCTGCGCCCATGCGCAACCGTGAGCTCCGGGGTGTCCCCATCCACCCGGAGTGGGCGGGCCCTGTGCAGCTCGATCTCCCCCGAGGAGACACGCAGCGGCCAGGCCGCGGGCACCCGTGTCCAGCAGGGGAGGCAAGTGGGACGGGGCTCGGGCAGCAGTGCGAGTGTTTTTTAGAAAAGCAGCAGCTCCTCGGGCCTGGTGGGCGAGGGGGCGTCAGGGGGCGGGGACGTGGGCACTTGGGGGCGCCGGCCCCGCGTGGGATTAGCCAATTCTAGAACCACGTTCAAACGCGCACAAAAATGAGTCAGAAGCTCCAAAGCTGGAGGGGGTTCGGTGAGAGGGACGCGGAGGCAGGATTAATGACACCGGTGGGGGGTAGGCGGGGCGGGGGGCCGAGGCGGAGGCGGCTGCAGACCTGGCGAGGTGAGCGCGTGTTCACTCCGTCCGTCAGCAGCGGTTATGGGCATAGCAGCGGGCAGGCTGGCACTGGCACTCAGAGCGTTAAAAGCATTGGCGCCGAGCGGGTGCTCCTCCCACTGGTCATATTTACCCATGAGCGCCTTTCTAATAATGGCCTCCAGCCCCATGTTGGTGCTGGCATGCTCCTGCACGGCCTGGCTCCTGCAGGTCATGAGGCCTGGGAGAGAGATACACGCACGCACGCACACACACGTACACGCACGCACACGGGGGCCACAGGGACGGGGGGAGGGGGGAGAGAGAAGCAGAACGGGGAGGGAGAAGAGAGAGACACAGTGAGCACATTTCGGCAAAGCAACACGTTTCTTCACGTCCCTGTCACCCCTGGGTGTTGCTCCAGGTGGTGGTTGGGGGGCGTCCTGGAAGCTCTCAGGCATTCCGGGGTGGGGGATGGGGGGCTGGGTGACACGCCCTCCCCCCAGCCTCCTTCCTACGCTGCCCTCTGGGCAAATCAGAATTCCCTTTCTGACCCCCTAATCCCAGCTGGGGCGGCTGCTTTATTTTTATTTTTAAATTTCTAAGTGGCCTTGAAAAGAGGGAGTGGGGACAGATGTGGGGGGAATCAGAGGGCCGGCCGGCCTGATTGGGAAACTGAGTCCCGCCAGCGCTTGGTATTGGGCATGGGGGGAGGGGGTCCCACCCGGGGTCCCAAGGGCTGACTGGGAAAGAGACTTGGGAAAGAAGGTGACTACAGGGGTCTCCCCTGCCGCCCCTGCCCCAAAGCTGGGCCTAACTCTCCTCCGCCTGCTTCCCCCACCCCCACCCGGAAGCCACGAGGAGAAAGAGGTGCAGAGCCGGACGGTGAGGCGTGGGGGTCGCAGCCATGCAGTTACGGTGCGTGCGGGGAACAGGGCAGAGCTACAGGCAATTGCTTGGCCGGCCCGGCCCCCTCGGCACAACGTGGTCGCATCAACACATTGGTCTCAGAGAGATCCTTCCAGACACCCTCTGCGACATCACGTTCCTTAAGCCTCCTGTTCTGCTGATCCGTGACCCCTTCTTTGTCTCTCGTGACTCAGCCTGGGGACTTTTGCAAACACCAGGGAATGTGAAGCCCCAAGCCCACAGGAAGCACTGCTGCAAATTTTAAACCTCCCGCTCTGCGCGAACGCTTCTCTCCGACTGCAACGCGTGGGACCGTAGCGCTAAGGGCCTCTGTGAGGCTGGGAGCCACATGGTGGCTCTTCACGTCACATTTCCATCAGAGCAACCGGCTGGTAACTCCCGTCTTTTCCACCTTTCACATCACACCTGTTCACATACAGGGACGCCCTTCCCCACCCTCTCAGCGGTGTCTTGGCCACGTTTCATCAGCACCAAAAAAATAATATAAAATATTACCAACCAATGTCAGTCACTCCAATAAACTGAGCAAAAGAAAATAAAAATAAAAAACTAAAAAAGCCACATCCTCAAGAAAGGGCAACATTTCCAGCAGGGAAAACAAAAAGGGATTTACAAGCCTACATGCTGAGAAAACGCTGGGGAAGTGGGGGACAGAAACACGGAACACAGGTCGTGATGGTTTCTGCTCAGATTAAGAGTCCCAGGGACCACAGACGTGACAGAACCTTCCGCCCTAGGTCACGGCAGGAAGCGTGACCGTCCGCTGCAAACAGTCTGAAGCTGGGCCCGTGTGGCAGAAACCGGGGTCTGGGCAGCACTATGTGAATGTGGACCAAAAAGCTTTTTTTTTAAAAAAGGTCACCTGTAACTTATATACACATGTTAGCACATTGTATCCTTGCATGAATTTCTACAGATAACGCATCTGTTGGGTCTACAGTGCCTATGTGAAGATCTGGAACATTCCGGAAACATCCCTTCTTTCTTTTTTTTTTTTTTATCTTTTCACATTTATAGAGAGAAATTATCTTTTTGTCTTCAGTGCATAGTTATTTCTATTTTACTTTTTGACAGATAGAGAGAGAGACAGAGACAGAGACAGCTAGAGAACCGAACTGTGGGAACTCCCCAGTTCAGCACGTGGGTCCTGCCTGGGCCGGAGCCGGGATTCGATCCTCGG
>PVKE010003149.1:0-36546 GCA_004027555.1 Craseonycteris thonglongyai | reverse complement strand
CCCTTCTTTCTAACCATCTTGTTTGGGACACATTGTCTCTTCCCCATTGCCTGAGCGTCGGCATGGCCCCCCGCCCCCAGCCCCCAGAGCTCAGACAGAGGCAGCAGGCCCGCCAAAGCGGGGCTCCCCCAGGCCGGGGGGGCAAGGCCGGCTGGGGAGGCTCAGCCCCCTCACCCCACCCCCTCTGAGGTGCTGCCTCAAAGCTGCCCCCACCCTAGTCCTCCCCCAGAAGCAGCACTACAGTATGGCCCCTACCGAAGGCTGGGGTTCAACCTCAAAGGCCCCCAAATCCAAAACATTACAGAAGGCTTAAGTTTTAGCTGTAAAACGCGTGTGACTTTGACGCCTATCACAATACAGCCACGTGATTCCCAGCTCCCCGGGCTCGAATTCTGGACTAAGATGGATGCTCCAACTATAAAGAGTGTGCACCCCAAGCACAGGCCCCTGCCTGCCCCCCCAGGCCCCCCCACCCAAGGCCCAGCAGGTGACAGCTATCCGTGCATCTCACGCTGCACTCAGCATACCAGGAACGTCACTCCAAGTGGGGGCGCCCTGCCAAGTCCTGGGGGCCCCACTCGGGGGGTTTGTGGTGTGGACCCCAGTGACCTCATGCCCATGCTTCCAGCTCTCCTTCCAGGTCCATGCCCCCAGCCTGACCTCCCCCGGGCGTGGCCGTGACGGTTACCTGTGCCGGTGATGGCCGGCATGTTGAAGATCTCTGTCCCGGGCTGGCCGATATCTGGGGGGACGGGGGAGGGGGGTGACAAGATGCGTGAGGCCCACAGCCCCATGTTCTGGGGTCACCCCCACCTGGTCGAGGCAGGCTGCACACCGGGGCTCAGCAGGCCCAGGACCCTGCATTTCTAAGCAGCTTCCTCGGCTGCTGGCCAAGGCCGTGACTAGCTCCAAGGTTGCTGCTACTCAAGCCCCAGGAAGGGAAAAGCCTCCAAAATGCCCTAAACTTAAGGTAACCACATTTTAACATTGGTAAAGCGGGACACCATTGACCGGGGGGGAGGAGGTTCTTGATTAAAAATTGGGTCTATCTCCCGCCGTTCCCTAGCTTGTCGTGCATTCTTTCCAAAAATCAGGACTTTTTTAAAACGCCGCGGGACGTGGGGCTAATTGTTAAAAATCGGAACTGTCCCGCCAAAAGCGGGTTGTCTGGTCACCTTGCCCAAACTCCCAGGCCAATGCTCTCCCTGGGATCAGCTAGATGAGGGCGGGGGAGCTACGCTGGGCTGGCTCCCGGCCCCAAAGGCTGCCCACTTACTGTATTCCGGCTCATTCCGGTTGTGTGTGTTCAGCTTCTTGTTGATCTCCTGTTTCTTCGACTTGACCATGGCCGAGTTGCTCTCGGTCAGCTTGCTGAAGAAGGCCGGGGGCTGGGTGCTGCTGCCTGGAGACTTGGAGCCCATCCTGCTGCAAGCGGCACGTCCGGGTCAGCCCACCCTGCCCGCCGCTGCCCTTGCCACCCCTGAGAAATCCAGAACCCGGCTTTGGCCACCCTGTGGCTCCTGAGGTCGCCTGTGTGGTGCGCCTGTCCTTGGGCGTGGGGGACCTGTGAAGACCCCGGCTGCCCAGGGAGGACACACCTTCTGACCCATGACAGCCCTGCACCCCAAGGGGGGGGGCTCTGACCACACAGGCCTGGCTGTTCCGCCTGCCTCTGCCCCACCCCTGGGCTCTAACCAGGTCAATACTCAGCTCAGTATCTCTCAGCCCCCCAGGCAGGTGGCAGCAATCACGGACTGAGTGGAGACCCCCCCGAAGCCAAGGTACGGAAGCCGTCAAGGACCTGAAGCCTGCTAAACTGAGGCACGAGCAGGCAAGGGACAGACCAAAGTGCCCACGGGCAGGCTCGGGTGCTGCCGTGCAGCCGTGGCATTACCTGGGCTCCATCTGCTCCCCTTCTCGGTACAGCAGCGGGTACATGGAGTTCCGCGAATGCCCAGGCTCCGCCAGGCCCTCCGGTGGGGACACGGGTTCGATGCCGTCCTCACCGCTGCCCAGGCCTGACGTCTTGCTTGGCTCTGGGGACCTGGGAGGAGGTCAGAGCTCAGAGCGATCCCTCCCCAAGCCGGGGCAGCCTCTGGCCGCCCCAGCCAGGCCCTGCCAGGTACTCAGCACTCAGGTGGGCGGGCCGCTGGGGGCTCCGCCCCTGTTCTTTTAGTTCGGATGCCTTTTCTTTAGCTCTCAGCCTGGAAGTGGTTTGTTGATCCCTCCCTCCCTCACCCCCTTGCCAGGCACCCCACTGTCCCCCAAAGACACTGCCATCTCCCACCTCAGTGCCTCACTCCCACGGTGCCCCCAACCGGAAGGGCTGCCTTCCCTATGGCTAGGGTCCCGTCCTGTCCCCTGACCCCCGCAGCTCTGGAATCACGTGGCTGCAGTTCAAGTCCTGGCTCCGCCCCTCAGTGGCTGTGTCCCTGTGGGCCAGTGAACTGAGTTCCCTGTACCGCAGCCTCTTCGTCTGTGAGATGGGTGGCGAGAGCCCATTAACGGGGCTGTGCAGGGCGTTTAGCTCGGAGCCTGGACCCCACGGACAGGGAGACATCAGCTGCAGTCACCGCTGAGCCGTCACTCCCACCTCCTGGGACTCAGCATCTCATTGGGGGCCCGGGCACACGTGTCACATCCCGGGGCTCACCTCTTGCCCCCTTCGCTGTGGGGGGAGCCGCGGGCCGAGGAGCTGTGGTCGGGGGGCGGGAGGTAGAGGTCACTGGGCGGGCGGCGGAGGTCCAGGACGGGGCAGCTGGCCCCGGGGAAGGAGTAGAGCGGGGCGGGCAAGGGTGTGCTCAGCTGCTGAGGGTGGTGCCGCGTGTAGTCCTGTGTGATGACTTCCTGCGGGCCGGGTGGGGGTGGGTCAGGGTACGGGGCGGGGCGCGGGCTCCGCAAGGCGGGGTGTGCCCTACGTGGGGCGGGGCACGGACTCCACGGGGCAGGGCATGTGCTACGCGGGGTGGGGCACAGGCTACAAGGAGCTGAGGGCGGGACCCTGCCTGTGGACTCTGGGCCACCCAGAGCAGCCTCAACACCCTCCGTGCCCGAGGTCTCAAACCGGGGGCCCCCATATGGGTTGGGTCCCCGCACCCCCAGCCAGCGTGTGTCGGATGTGGAACGTGGGCACATCAGCTGTACGGGGGGGGGGGGGGGCAGCTACAGGACCTGGTTTGAGACTCTGCGACCCCTGGTGTGACTCCCTGCTTTGCCTACCCCCACCAGGACTCAGTTTACCTTCTCCCCACCTCCCCGGGGGCCGGTCCCACCCCAGGTGCAAAGGTGAGGGCGCAGGGGTGTAGGAGGGGTGGTTAGTTACGCTGATGTGCTGTGCCAAGGTGACTACCCGCTGGTGACCTTTGACCCCCGGGGCGGTCTGCAGTAGCGGGCTGGAGGAGGGCTGGCTGTCGGGCAGCGGCCGCAGGTGTGGGAGATGCGCGGCCTCGCCGCTGAGCTTCCCGGGGCCTGCAGGCAGAGTGGGCCGGTCAGGGCGCCCCTCGCCTCCCGTCTGTGTGGGGGTCAGTGGGGGCGGAGGGGACCCCACCTGGCTGCTTGTGAGGCACGTCGCCCTCCAGGCGGCTTTTGTCCAGCTCCTCGAGGTGCTTGGGAAGCCCCTTGTCGTGCGCTAGGCTGGGCGAGCTCACGGGGCTGACCGGCTCCACCCCATCAGGGCTGTAGCTGCCGCCGTGGTAACCTACAAGCAGGGCAGGGCTGAGGGTCAGGCCAGGTGGGGGCTGGAGACCTGGCTGCCCCGCCCCGGCCCCCCCACGCTGGCGGGTCCCCCTTGCTGCACTGGGGGACTTGGGGGAGGAGGAGGGGGTGGGCTAGAGCAGTGGCCGACCCGGGGTGGAACTGCATTGAGAAAGGATGGGGCAGGGCTTCATGGACAGAGAAGCCGGCAGAGCCAAGGACACACGGGAAGCCGTCAGGCTGAGACGCAGACAGACCTGGGGGCAGAGAGCCCAGGGCAGGAACAGCAGACACGGACCAGGCTGGGGGGCCGGGGGAGACCGGCGAGTGTAAGATGGAGGGGGTGTGTGGAGCAGCAGGGGCACTGAGATTCTGGGGCCCCTGAAGCCCCTAGTCCTTCAAAGAGGACCCCAAGCTGGGACCAGAGGTGGGAGAGGCAGGGTACAGAGAGCTCCTGTTCTCCCGGGGGCCACCGGGCGGCAGGTCGGCCAAGGGGATGTGGGTTCAGGGCACCCCCAAGGCTTCCTCACATCAGGGGTGGATCGCAGGGGTCAGAGCCTTCCCAGCTCCTCCTGGAAAGCGGGTGCTCCCCTCCCAACCCATCTTCCACACGGGTGTCCTCCAAACCACGCTCATCCACGGCTGCCCCTCTGTGCAGCCCACTCCCTGTTCCCCAGACGAAGGTGCAAAGGGGGTGGGGGCGATGGCAGACGCAGTGGAAGTCAAAATCACAGATCCACGCATTCAAGGGAAAAAAAAAAAGCAGAAATCCAAAAATAAAAAATCATGAGAAAACGATATGCAAATGATGAGGCACCTCCCCCCCGCACCTCAGGGCGGGGGGCGGGGGTTCACCGGAGCGTGCAATCGACGAAGACGCGCTTCAAAACCAAATACCGAAACCAATATGAAAAATGAGGGGTGGGGGCGGGCATAAAAAAGCAGAGATCTGAAAATATCTTTAGGCCACAAGACGGGGTGGGTGGGCGCGGGGCCGGAAGTCTTACCATCGCGAGGGGAGTCGTTGGCCAGCGAACCTCCTTCTCGCGGCCCTTTATCGTGAGCAATTTGACGCATGATTATCGCGTCTATGAAGGAGGCCGCCGTCAGGGTGGTCTTACCCAGAGAACGGAGCTCCAGTTCCTGGATGGAAAAGGGTTTACTTTGAGTCTTTTCCCGGTGCAGGTCGGCGGCCGAGGCGGGCGGCACTGGTGGGTCTGGGCTGGCGTGGTGCGCGAGGCTCTTGGTTGGGGTGCGGGCGATCAGGGCCCGGGGCTCAGAGCCCCTGCCAGGGGAGGAGGCGGGCTCCAGCCCCGCACGGGCTGTGGGCTTGGCGAGGAAGGCGTGGCTGGTGTCTCCTCGGGGCCTCTCCGGCCGGGCGACCCTCGGGGTCTCCTTGGATAGCAGCACTGGCTCCATGAGGGTAGGGTAGACCCCGTCGAGGGTGCCACCCAGCGGGCAGTGGGTGGCGGGCGGGAATGTGGCGGCTGGGCGGACAGGTGAGGAGGTGGATGTGGACCTGGGGGAGGGGAGAGAGCAGGGGGTCAGGCGGCCCAGTCAGCGTCACCCTAACACCCAGGTGAGGTCCGCTGTGGTGGAACGGCTTCCGTGTCCCCTATGGCACCCAGAACACACCCCTTGCCAACCCAGGCCTGCGACACACTGTGGGGCACAGGCCTTACCCACCCTGTTCAGGCATCCCGTCATTGCAAAACTACTTTTCATTAAGGATTTACTTTATTGTTTTTGACAGAGACAGAGAGAAGGGGGAAGGTGCAGAGCCGTCTCTGTAGTTGTGCGTCATCAGTTTTGGACATGGTTTCCGTTCCACACAGGTGGGCAGGGGCCACACAGGGTGGGAGCTGGGCTGGGGGCCTCCCGCATGGGAAGCTCACCCCAGCTCAGCATATGGGTCCACACGGGCCGGGATCCTCGGTCCCCGGGGCTGCAAAGCAAGCGCTCAACCCGCTGAGCCATCCCGGCTTCCCCATCATTGCAAAATCTAACGGGAGCACCTGCTGCGGGCCAAGCAGTCTTCTAAGCACGGGAAGACAGCCGTGAACAAGGCGAACAGAACAATTAAAGCCCCATCAGAGCGCGGCCGCTGCTTGAAGGCAATGAGGCAGGTAAAGCAAGAGAATGGTCAGGGAATGAGGCTCGGGGCAGGTGGACTGTGAGGGGGCCGGCTCAGGACATGTGACTGAACCCGTGAAGAACCCCAGGGCATTGAGCCGTCCCCCCTACAGCCCAGTATGGCTTGAACACAGCTCACTTCCGTACACTTTCTTAAAATGGGACGAGATGCTATTACACTTCCCAGATGGGGAGACGGGGGGCTTACACGGGAGCCTGCCTGCCAGGTCCCCGAGTCCGTGGGGAGACAGTGGTCATGGGAAGCGGGGCTGCCCTGACTCACAGTGGGAGTGAATCTTGGGGGGCCGATGGCGCTGGGCAGGGGGCCACAATGGGAAGGTCTGGCCCCGGTGAAGCGGCTCAGCCCACAGTCCTTGGGGGGGACTTGTCACCCGCCGAAGGGGACTGGGGCCCATTGTGAGAGTAAGTGGACGCTGGGGGGGCTTCCCCCGACTTAAGAGCGCCCCTGGGTTTGGTCCAGGCAAGACGGACACCAGATCTCTTTCCCGTAGGGCCCTGCTGAATTCTGGGGGTTGTCAGGGGTCTCCCCTCAGTCCTTACTCTCTGTCCCTAAACCAGACAGTCTCCCCACCTGGCTGTTGTCTAACCCACCGGCCACCGGCCGCCACGTACCACCGTTCCACCTACCGGCCTCCCAGCCGGCCCCAACCCTGGGGCTCCGCCCGCCCGGCCCCTCTGGGTGCCAACCTGGCCCACCTCAGGACCGTGGGCGTGCTGGGCTCCACGGCGGTGACGATGCCCTTCATGCCCGTGTTGTGAAGCACACTGGGCCTCTGCTGGATGGCGTCCTGGGTCCGGGGCGAGATGGGGGCGGGCTGGTGGGAGTGGGAGGCGGGGCGGCTACTGTTGCCGCCCCCTCCCCCGCCGCCGCTCTGCTCAGTACCTGGGGACAGGAAGCAGCGTCAGAGGCCTGCAGGGACCCCAGGGGCCTGGGGCGTGGTCCCTGAGGCCCCTCCCTACCAGGTCTCCAGATGGGCGCGTGTTCCACCGTGGTGGTGGAGGCGAGGATGGACTTCTCCCGCTCCCGGTCCCGTTCCCGGTCCCGCTCGGACGAGGGCGCGGCAGTGGGTTTTGTCAAGTGAGGGGGGCCGCCTGGAAACCAGAAGGTGGCCAGTCAGCCCTGGAGGCCGGGAAGGGCCGGGCTCTGTCTCTCTGTCGTCTGGGCTGGGACAGAGGAGAGCCGTCTGCGGACATGTGACCCAGGACCGGGGGGTGGAGGCAGCACCTGGCGAGAGCGGGGAGCTGCTGAGACGGCTGCTGAAGTGTTGGGGTGCCGTGGGGAGGTAGGCCAGGCGGTCCATGGCGGTGGCGGGCGTGCCTGGAGTCGGGGGGACGAGCACTGGCAGGTGTGGCACTTGGGACAGGTCGATGATGCCTGTGGGGGCAAGGAGCGGGGGCTGTGGCTGGCCCACCCCACCGGTGCAGGCCTGCGCGCCCACTGCAACAGCACACCTGGGGCAGCCCCTGCTCGGGTCCGAGCACGGGCCACCCTGGTGCCCCCAAGCCTGGGGAGCAGTCATGCCCCGTGGAGGACTCCCCGCACCGCACCGACTGCCCTTTTCCCCTTTAGCCTCGATTCAGTCCCCAGCTCTAAAATACCCGGTGTGGCCAGTTTTTCCAACGGGACCCCCCACTACTACTGGGGCGCCCCCAAAAGGCATTACAGAGGGCGGCTGTCACATGCAAAGCACCCACAGGCTGCCTGCACGTCAAGGGGACCAGAACTCCTAACAGCCACATGTTGTGGTCTGTTTTTTTTCTGTCAATTCTATGGACCATGGATGAGTCCTGAGAGCACCCACAGCTCTGAGCCACCAGCCGGATCTGTGTGCGTGTTCGAGGTGGTCATACCACCCAGACCTCCAAGGTGACCACACTCAATAAACGCCTGGGCAGGAGCACACACACAACATGCATACACACATGCACACACATGCATGTGCATGCCCATATGCACACACATACACGCACCTGCATGCATACCTGCACACATGCCTTCACACCTACGCACGCACACACCTGCATGCACGCACACACCTGCATACCCACATGCATGCATACCTGCACATGCACCCACATGCACACATACACGCACACATGTACACACGGGTCCTCAGCATTCCCGGGCGAGCCCGGCACTCCAGGAATTAGGCGGATTCCGGAGAGAGCCGGCCCGCCCACCCACCTCGCGGGCCAGCGGCATAGTTGAGCGCCAGTGAGGACTCGCGGGGTGAGAGGCCCCTCAGGATCTCAGCGCGCTGGGCCATGGCAGTGGCCGCGTTGTGGTGCATCTGCTGTGAGGTGATGTAGTCGTTGATGATTGTCTGGCGGTTCTCCAGCGCCGCCGTGTCAGGGTAGCCGCGGATGAGGTAAGGCGGGTACAGGTGCGGGTAGGTGGGGTTGGGGGCCAGATGCCGGGGCAGGTAGTAGGCAGCGGCTGCCAGGAGAGGAGGCCAAGGTCAGGCTGGCCCACAGGTCACCTCACCTGTCATAAGGCCCCCACTCCTGCACCCTGACAACGTCTCCCAAAACACCCCCACAGAACAGAATCCAGGCCTAGAAGTAGAACAGACAGTTGCTCCCCGAAGCCTGTGGGGGTGCCTCTTATGGAGAACGTTCTTTGAAGTTCTCCCAAACACAGGCCAAACCAAATGTCGCCACTGAAATACCTAAGGGAGGCGGCCTCTTTTACAAACCATTTTCGGTCACGTCGGCTTGGGGTACACGCACCCTCAAGCCCCCCCTTAATGTATTTACAGTTTTCAAGGCCCTGACACACCCTTCGGGGAAAGAAGACCACCGGGAAGCGTTCAAGCTGGCACCGCTCAAGTCCCTAAGTTCTAACCCAGACAGCTCTCCCATGAAGGCACTGCCGGGCCTTCCCCACTTCCAGGCCGTGGAGACCTGGGGCAGGCCCCGGGCTCCGGGACGCTCACCTGCGTCCAGGGGGATCCCGCGGGGAATGGAGGTGGGGTCGAAGGCCAGTGGGATGTGGCCGCGGTACAGATCCACGCCGCTCACGCCGCGAAGCAGGTGCTCATAGGGCGAGATGGGGTGGGGGTGGTGCTCAGGCAGGGTGCTGTGCGGGGACTTGGCGATCTCCCGGGGCGTGGACGTCAGCTTCCGGTCCTGGGACGCCTTGTTGGATGAGAGGCTGCCTGTGGGCGGGCACCGTGGGGTTGGCATCGGGCCTCCATGCCAACAGATGTCCTAGCCCCAGCACGGGGGCCACCAGGGCTGGCGTCTACAGGAAGCCATGGGATGGAGGGGTCTCCGGGATCCCGCCACCGGGCCTCTTCATCATTCGTCCTTTCACTCGTTTTACTCATTCATTCGCTCACTCACTCAAAAAAAAAGATATTTCTGGAGCGCCTGCCACGTGCCAAGCCCTGTTGAAGGAGCCGGGCATTGAACGTGGGAGACGGATAAACTAGTCGCCAAATAAGAATGTCTGAGTAGTACATGCTTTGGAGAACAATGTTAAATGTGGAAGAATGTGACCGGAATGCAGGGGAGGGATGCTGGGTCACAAGAAGGCTCCCTGAGGTGGTCACCTGTGGACAGGAGACCTGAAGGATGAAAAGCAGCCAGAAGTGGAAGGTGGGGGGCGCTGCAAGCAGAAGGCATAGCACGTGCAAAGGCCCGGAGGCAAGGAAAAAGCTGAGCATGGTCAGGGCACTGGGAGGAAAGGGCCTGCTGGCTGGGCCTGGGACCACCAGTGAGGCTGGGAGTGGAGGTGGGGGCGGGCCCTGCAGGCTGCCTGAGGCCACAGGGGAAAAGGCTGATTTTCCTTGTGAGTGCAGGGAGGAGCCCCTAGAAAGACTTAAGAAGGGGAGCGGCATAATTCGATGCCAATTTTTCAGAAAAAAAGCACCTGGCGCTGGTTTGAACAGCGGGTTATCAGGACGGGGGTTTGAGTCGGGAAGCCAGGTGGTGGCCAGATAAGGAGGCAGCCGGAGGGAGAGAATCCTGAGTGGGGGCTGGAAGTAGACCCACAGGGATGGCAGGGGGAGCGGATGTGGTGACCCCGACAGTGCGGCAGCTTCCGGAGACTGCGGCCCACCCCACACCCTGAGCCCCGGCCCCACACACCCTCCTGCAGGCGCGGGGTGGGCTCCCGCGTGGTCACGGGCGAACCGCGGGGCAGGTGGCCGGTGAAGGGTGCCCCGTGGTCCTCGTAGGTCAGGGGGCTCTGCCTCGGCTTGCTCAGCTCCGGTACGATGACCGGGGCTCCCCGGGTGATGGAGCCCCCGGAGCTGCCGGCCGCCCCCGGCCGGCCCTTCAAGCTCTCCTCGTAGCAGGCACGCTCCAGGGCCCGCACATCCGCCATCGCCTCTAGAGGGTGCACGGGCGGGAACGCCCGGCCGGGGCTGCCGATGATGGAGCGCACGTCGTGCCTCTTGGAGCCGGTGGAGGCCGAGCCGCTGTCATACTTGAGCGGGGTGCCCTGGGGAGGGAGGAGTGAGCATCAGCTGCAGGACCCTGAGCCTCCAACGCTCAGCTGTGGAATGGAAGCCACATCCCATGCCTGGAGGGTCGGGGGTGGGGGAGCCCCAAGGCTGTGCTGAGCCTGAGATGAGCACACCCCACCCCACCCAACCCCCTGGCCTCTGGTCTCCCCTTCCCGGAGGCCCCTGGGGTTTTCTGGGAAAAGGCTCAACACCCCAGGTGGGCAAAACCCTTTCTCCGGTCGGTCTGGGACCCTCTGCAGCCCCATTGCCCAACCAGCGGCTTCAGCAGCTAAACCCGGTCCCACCACCCTAACCTGGTCCCACCACCCTGAGGCGTAAGGCGCAGAGGTCAGGGCTGAGGGTTGGGTTTGCTCTCTGGCCAGGAAGGGCAGCTGAAGACACAGAGGTCACGGTCCCAGCCCGGCCACCAGGGAGAAGACCCCTCCCTGTGTGCACAGGCCTGAGAATCCCGGATGCAGTGGGGGCCCAAGTCTTTCTCAGCAAGTGACACAACTCCGTGTTTACTCAGGGATGGTTTTATAAGAAGGGGGAACGCCCGAATTTTAAAAATAATCCTCTGGAATGAGACTGCGCTCCCTCTTGGGTCCATGAAGGACTCTTGCCGGTGGTTCCACCAGCGGCCAGTGGCTGATGGGGAACCAGGACGCCTGCCTCCCCCGACTCTCCCTCCTCGTCACATTGGGCCGTGGTTCCCAGGGAGCAGCTCCTCACACGGTGGAAGCAGACCTTCCCCTACGAGGCTGGGGCCTCTTGGGGGGGCCACACTGAGGTTACGCGACTCCCTCAGACCTCCGATGGGAGGGCTACACCGGTCGCAGCACAGGGTCCGTGGGAAGGGTTCTGTGCTCGCCTTGGGGGCTTCCCCGCGGCCGCCCCTCCCGTGGGGTACCTGCGTGATGGAGCCCTCCTTGAGGGGCCGCGGGGCCAGGGGCAGCTCGGGCGTGCGCCGAAGCTCCTCACGCGGGATCTCGTGGATGGAGCGGCCGGCCTCCTTCACTGTGGCCACGAGGCCCTCGTGGGCTGGCTTCAGCTTCAGGGGGCCCAGGGCCGGGCTCTCCAGGGGCCGGGCCTTGTAGGCCTCGGCCAGGTCCCGGGGCGGCAGGGGCGGGGGCGGGGTGCCCTCACGCTTCAGGAGCTTGGCCTCCCGCCGGAGGTAGTCCTCCTGGGCCTCCACGTAGGACCGCGGGATACCTGCCAGGGAGCACGGGGCACTGACCTCGCGCCCAGCCCAGGTGGGGCCTGCACATGGGGTGTTCGCTAGACGCGCCTGCACACATGCACTGCGGGCGCTCAGTAGGGGGCATCGTCCAAGGAGCGGGGGCGGGTGGAGGCTCCCGTTCTCTATTTCCCAACAAGAAGCACCCTAGCGCCCCCCACCCCCATCATGGACATGTGGGCTACACCCACCTGAGTCCTGAGGCACCCAGCTGCCTCTGCCCTCCCGGCCCCACCATGACTCTGACCCTGAGGACTCAGGGCCCAGGGGGCGGGCGGTACCTTGCGTGATGGAGCCGCGGATGTGATGTTGCTCCTTGAGGTGGTGGGGGCTGTTCCGTTCAGGCGGGATGGCGCGGCCCATGAGACCTGGGGGAGGGCAGAGCATCCTCACGCGGGTCCCAGAGCCAGCCCTGGGCAGTGACAGGGGCCGGGCCCTACCAGCAAGTGTCCCATCCCCTGGGGCCACGCGCTGTCCAGATAGAGCCTCGGAAAAAAACCCAGCCTTGGTTTTCCCGTCTGTCAAATGGGGCTGACATTCTGCCACCTGCCTCCAGGGGGCGCTGAGAGCCGCATTCTCCCTTCCCTGCGACAGCCCAGAAGCCCACAGCCCACAGAAGGTGGGCAGGGCACCCACCTTCGATGCTGGCGGAGGTGATGGCCCTGCTGACCCGGCCCTCCATCATGTCGTAGGTGCGCTTGGGGGCAGCCGTCTCGTGGGGAGGTCCTGAGCTGTTCCTGCCACCCTCCTTGGAGCACTGGGACACAGACATGCCACCTGGAAACCAAGTTCACGGTGAGGGTCAGCGGGCAGCAGCAATAGGGCTCCCAGCGAGCGGGCCCCGCCGGCCACAGCCAAGAGCCGGCCCTGCAGAGCCCTCCCCAGGGAGCCCCCAGCCCAAGGACAGGGCCCCAGCTACGGGTCCCTCAGCCCTTCTGGGGGAGGTACAGAGGCGGGAGAAGCCGGACAAGCTCCTGCACCCTGAACCCCGACTCACCAGGCGGCTGTCAGGTGCACGCCTGTGACCACACTCGGCCGCGCGGGTCTACATACTAACATCCCCATACGAGTGCCGACATGGGGCCTGAGCGAGTGTACACACACGTGTGTGCGTGCGTGAGCAGAGTTACTTCTGCAATAGGAACACACGGGGTACACACGACCCTCCGTGTCAGTGACGCATGCCACAGAGCAAAGTGAGGCCGTGTGCACAAACATACGTGGCCTGTGTTCACATGCACACGTATATAAACACACATGTGCACCACAAGTCTGTGCGGGGAGAGGAAAGCGAGGATGACACCCGAGGGGGCCTGGGGACAGGCCAGGCGTCTGGACAGGCTGGGAGAGTGAAGGTGTGGCCGCGCCTGCCAGGCCAGGGCTCCGCCCTCGCTCCCTCAGAGAGGGGGTCCGGGGGTCCTCGAGACGTCTGCTGCTGCAAGGCCCACGGACCGGTGGGCGGCAGACACACTGCGCTACTACTCTTGGGTTTGGCTGGAATGAACTGCTGATGTTTACGCACGGGGAGGCGAAACAGCAGAGACCAGACATCGGGTTGGGGGGCTCACGTGTGAACAGGGTAACCTTCAGGTACAGAGGGGCACGCGCCTAAGCCACGTGCTGCCACCTCCACTTCCCAGGACCAGGGCGGGGGGCCGGGGGGCCGCGGGGCCCGGGTGGATGACGAGAAAAAGGCGCTGGCTGGCGGAGAGGCGATTTAGGTCCCTCAGCTGCCAGCCTCTGAGAGCATCGTCCATTAGCAGCTTTTATCTGCACACCCCTGGGTGCCCCAGGCTGCCAGGCGATTATATCCCAGCCCCAACTCCCTTAACCCCTTCCGGGCAGGGCTGCACAGTTCTGAGACCCAGAACCGGGAAGGGAGAGGGGACCCCAGGGTGCCAGGCAGGGTGGAGCGTCACTCCAGTCATCACCCCACGCAATGCCATTTAGGGAGCACAGCATCTTTGCCAGAAGTGCTGGGATGGACGTCTGGGCTTCTGCTCTCAACCTCAGTTTCCCCACTATGCTGCTAGCGAGGCCGACTACAAGTCTGTTTCCTAAACCGCAAAGAAGCGGGCAGAGGTGGGGAGCAGCGAAGGCCAGCCGACCTGCTGTTGGCTGGCTTGTCTGTAGGGACAGGGAGGTCACCACTTGAATGCCTGTCCTTCCTGGTGACACCTCCCCGGATCCTGGGCCTCATTCTCTCTCGAGGGGCCAGAAGGGTGGCCACACAGAGTATCGATGTCACTGTATCCTAGATTCCTCAACTGTGACAGAACAAACCCTTCTGTCCGTTCCAACCCCCACCGGATGAAGTGGTTTCCACGACTCAGCTTTAACACGGTGACATCCTGTCCGCATCTCAGGGGGGCTGAGTGCTCTTTGAGGGGGGACTTTACACACAGTGACCCCAGGAGATGCCCAGTGACTGACCGACGATGACAACTTTCATCCCAGGGGACATCAGTCCTCTCACCTGGGCGGCAAAGACCCCGTGATGGGCGGAAGGGAAGCCCCTGCCGCCGCCTGTGACAGGACTCACCCTCATAGGACAGGATGTGGCCCTTCTTGCCCTCGTAGATGACGTGGCCCTTGGGCAGGCCATCCTCCCGGCTGCGGTCCAGGCGGCTCGGGCTGTCCTCACCGATGATCCTGGTGATGGTGCCCTTGTACAGGACATCAGCCGGAGTGCCCTGGGGGCGGGGAGGGGGTGAGCGCCTGGCAGGATCTGGCTGGGGACCCCGTGCATACACGCGTGTTCACATGTGGGGTGGCAGCCTGCCTCGGGAGACTGCCAAGAACATGGGTGTGGGATTCAGACTACGAAGCTGGAGTCAGACTGCTGGTTGACAAACAGCGCGGCCAGCAAACTGCTGTGTGACCTCGGTCGAGTCACTTTGCCTCTGTGAGCCTCTGTCTGTACACCCACGTCCATGATTCTCAAAGGCACCCAGTGCAGACCAGCAGTCCCCAAACCCAGACATCTTTCTTCTCCATGATTCTAAGAGCCCATCCTGTATGCCAAGCCCTGGTCCAGCGAACTCCAAGCCTCCCCGTGGGAGCTTCCTGCTAAGAAACGTCCCCTGTGAGGGCAGCTGCTGGCCACCCCTGACCTGTGACTATGGGAAAAGCAAGACGCCCCAAATGCAGACGGCTCTCCTCTGGATTCTCAACGCAAACTGGGTCGTCTCTGTGCAGCACTTGAACATATCTGTGCACCAGCAGGTGTGGTGTAAACGGGTGTGAGCTTGGGTGACGGTCCCGGGGCGGGCGGCCACCTCTTGTGGCCAGGGGAGTCACGACACCGTTGGGAGCAGCTGACCCCAGCACGGCTGTGCTCTGTGTCTCAGCTGACCAGTGGACCAGGCCTCTCGCGGGGACACCAGGGGTTTACTAACTAAACACGGCAACAGAAGGGGCTCTTCTGGTGGAACTGGAGGCATCTGATATCCCCAAGCTCCTCTATCTTACAGCCACCTCCTCTGCCACGGACAGAGGACGGACACCCCTTAGCTTTGGACAGCACAGTAGACAGTGGCTGCTCATGGCCTCAGCCCCCTGGTGGTGTCCCCAGTGAACTCCACTCCCCAGACCAGAGGAAGCCCCTGAGGGCAAGGGAGCCTCCTCACTGGGGTCCCTGCCTGTCAGCACCTGCGGGGCTGATGAGTATCTGCGGGCACACCTGTGTGTGTGTACAGGTGTGTGCACACATGCGTCTGTGTACAAGTGTGTGCATGCAAGTGCATATCTGTATGTGTGCATGTGCAACTGTATGTACAGACATGTGTGCATGTGTTTGTGTGCACTTATGTGTACATGTGTGTGCACGTGCATCTGTGCATGCATGTACATGCACACACATGTGTGTTCAGGGCTCCTGGTTCCCCAGGTCCCCAGGACGTCACCCCTCCCCCCGAAGGCAGGTGCCGTGCACTAAGGGGGCACAGAGGGGCCCGCCTGCTGCGCCCCGGTACTCACGTGGGTGATAGAGCCGCGGTAGGTGATGGGGGTCTCAGCAGGAACCCGCGTGCTAGGGACGCCCTTGCTGATACTTCCCCCTGGAACCGAGCCCAGAGATGTCCCTGGAAGATGTGAGACATAGGGGTCAGCGACCCCTCCCCAGACCCCGGGCCCCGAGAGCCACGCCGGTCGGAGAGCAGCGGGCCCCCTTAGAATCCTCACGCAGCGTGTCCCCAGGCCCTGCGCTGTGAGGCGGACAGCTGGGAGGGGCTTCGCAGCCCCACAGAACGGACACGTCCCAGCAGGTCCTGGGATCAGGGGCTCTGCTCCGTTCCTGCCTCAACCCTCCTGGGACCAAGGGATGGCCGCTGGGGGCCCGGCACAGATCCCAGGCCTCACCTCGCAGCACGGACGTCTCCTGGGCCGTGGGGACCCCCAGGCTCTCCGGGGGCCCCACCTGGCCCCGTGGGGACAGCTGCTCCTGCTTCACTCCGAAGGGCGCTGGGGACAGGGGAGGGCGGTGAGCCAGGGGCACCAGCACAGGGCATCCTGGCTGCCACCCCCACCCCCCAATGCGACAGCTGGAACCACCCTGCCAGGGAGGCGGCCCCGGGTCCTTACCCAGCTTCTTGGGGTCCATGGCCAGGGGCAGCCCCATGGTGGTGGGGCCTACAGGGGCCTTGGCGTGCTCTGAGTAGGGAACATGCAGCTGGACCGACAGACCCTGGAGTGGGGGGAGGTCATGGGGTCACAGGAGCCCCCCCATCCCTCGACCCCAGGCCTGGGCCCGGCCAGAGCACCCAGACACCCCCTTTCACACGCGGGCAAGAGGGGAACCTCAGAGTCACAGTAGGTGAGAAAGGCCTGCAGATCAAGTCCTGGCCCTGCTGCCCTCGCATGACCGTGGACAAGCCACTGCCTCTAAGCCTCGGACCCCTCACCTGCGAAGTGCCCATGGCAACCCCATGTGGTTTAAAGAAAGTGGGTGGGCGGCCTGTGCCCAGCCGACGCCTCACCCTGCCCTGCGCTGCACAGGGGGGCAGGGGAGGAGGCGGAGGGGCCGAAAGCCGCCCACCGAGGGCAGCACATGCCAGTGGCTGTGTGTCCAGCTGGTCAGCTCCCAGTTCCCAGAGGGGAGACTGAGACAGAGCGGCCAAGCCGCTCGCCTGAGGCCACCCTGTCTGCTCACAGGGCCCTACTCCCGACAGCCCCCCAGAGCGACCCCCGAAGGCCCCACGTTCCCGGGGCAGGCGGGTGCCGGCGGGCTGGGACCCCAGCCCCGCCACTGAGAGGAGAGGAGCCCGGCCTCCATTCAGACAGTCCCAAGGCCCCCACTAAACAGCACGGAGCAGACCCCCGGACAAGGGAGGGGGCTGTTCTCCGGGCACCAGGCCACACGGCCGCACCTGGGGGGATCCCCGCCTCACCTGGGAGATGGCCCCCGTCTGCCTCTCGAGGACGCTGGGGTGCTTGGTGGAGGAGATGAGGGGCGGAGGGTTGGAGATGGTGGGAGGGAGAGGCCGGCTGCTGTCATGGAGGCCTAGGGACAGTGCGTGACCTGCAGGACACACACTTGTCTATCAAAGAGCCCCAACCGCAGCCATGCCCCTGCCGGGGAGACCCGCCCTCCCTGCCCCAGGCCTCTGCCCTGACCCACCAGGCAGGTGCCCATCCACACGCAACCCTCGCCTCTGCTTCCCCAATTCACACGGGCCCAGACCCCTTAGTCTCTAATAGTCAACAGCGTAGCCCCCTCACAGGAAGCAGAGGGGTCTGTGTGAAGGGGCTGCCGGTTCACACCCTCC
Organism: Craseonycteris thonglongyai; assembly: GCA_004027555.1. Lineage (NCBI taxonomy): Eukaryota > Metazoa > Chordata > Mammalia > Chiroptera > Craseonycteridae > Craseonycteris > Craseonycteris thonglongyai. Next base: position 19,246 of record PVKE010003149.1, on the reverse strand, counting down.
CCTGCCGCCCAGGAAGACATCCTCGCCCGCCTGACCCACTCCTGGGCCCACTTCAGTTGCTCAAGTTCCTCCTACCTCTGGGCCTTTGCACCCAGTCCTGGTTCTTCCCGCCCATCATCCCGGATCAGCTCTGCTCATCCCCCCTGGCTGTGCATCTGCTTGTAGGGCCCGGCAGGACCGGAGACCCCGGGAAGGACCTCACACCCAGTGTGACTGTGTCCGCAGAACAGCGCACCCCCCTCCCTCGCCCCCACCCCAGGTTTTCCTCTCCGACTGCACGGTCTCTGGTGAAGACAGAGCCACCCTCCCCAGCTCAAGCACCGCCCATGGCTCCCTATCGCCAGCTGCCTCCATCCCAATCCCGCCGCCGTCTCAGACCTCACCAGGTCCCCTCACCCTGCTTTCCACCACCCCTCCTGCTGTCCGAGCCACCAGGACGGAGGTTGCTGCAGAAGCCCCAAGCCACTCACCGGGTGGGGCATAGGAGAAGGCGGAGGGGTCGGGGGCGTGCGGGGAGGCCTTGATCACCTCGCGAGGGGGCATGGGGAAGGGCAGGCCCGCCGTCCAGCATGGGGGCTCCACGGGCAGCTTCTGGCCCTCGGCGGCGAAGGCCGGGAAGAACGCGGGCTTCTCTGTGGAGGGGAGCAGATGAGGCGGTCAGCGGTGCTCGGCCAGCTCTCAGGACCCTCAGCTCTCAGGAGCCTCAGGACCCCCAGCTCTCAGGACCCCCCAGCTCTCAGGACCCCCAGCTCTGAGGAACCTCCAGCTCTCAGGACCCCCAGCTCTCAGGACCCCCCAGTTCTCAGGACCCCCCAGCTCTCAGGAACCCCCAGCTCTCAGGAGCCTCAGGACCCCCAGCTCTCAGGACCCCCACTGCCAAGGCCGCCCCCCTCAGATGCGGTCCTCTCCAGCCCCGCAGCCTGGGCAGCAGTGGGTCTGGGGTGGAAGCCCCCCACGCCTGTGGGCCTGGAGTGCACCCCGGGAGAGGTGGGTCTGGGGTGGAAGCCGCCCATGCCTGTGGGCCTGCAGTGCACCCCGGGAGTGGTGGGTCTGGAGTTTCTTCGTGGCCCCCAAAGATCTCCGTGAGCTTCCAAGCTCCAGTGCTGGGAACCCACTGGCAGGCCCGGGACAGGCAGGGGCCCCGGACACACCTCTAAGCCAGGGGGGCAGCCAACGGCCGCCCGGGACCTGCCGCCTGATCCCTACACCCCCAGGTTCCGGAGCCGGTCATGTGCGCCCATTCGCTTACCGTCCACGGTGGAGCCCGGCCCATGAAACAGAGACCGTGGGGCTCGCAAAGCCTAAAATATTTACTATCCGGCCCTTTGCAAACAGAGCTTGCTGACCTCCATAAAGGATGAAAACGGCCAGACAGCTGTGTGCACGTGTGCGGGGCTGGGGCCAGGGGGTGGGGGTGGGGGCCGGACACCCACTGCACCCCTCACCGCGGGGGCGTGAGCGTGCCCGCCCACCCGTCGGCCCCACGCTGAGCGTTCCGTCAGCCTCCCCGGGAACCCACGAGGAAGAGCCCGTCCCCGGTTGTGCACAGGGGGCACCTGAAGCACGGTCACCTCTGTGGACTCATCGAAGGTCACCAGCAAATATTTGACTGAGCCAGAATTTGGCCCCATGACAGCCTGGCCCACACACAGCGGCAAACAAGGGGAGGGTGTTGCGTCCCTGGCACTCTCTGCGGGGGGCGCCCACCTAACTTGTGTGCGCTGACTCACTATCCTCACCCTGCAAAGGACTGACGACAACCATCTCCGGTTTACCAGCGGGGAGACTGGGGGAGCTGCAGGGGTCGGGAGGGGGAACTGACTACACGGGACTGTGTGGCAGCCCCGCGTCCTCTGGGAAGCATGGAGCCGTCCTCAGACAGGCACCCAGCACCGCCCACAAGGAGGCCAGGGGCTGAGGGCCAGCCGGGCTTTCTAGAGACTGGACCCGCGGCGGGTCAGCACAGAGTCTCCCCCGGGCCGCGCTGGTCAGCAGGGTCCCCTGGGGACAGTCCCCATCGTCCACAACACGTGCTCAGGGCCAGGCCGGTCTGGGCAGAGGCCCCTTTGAGGACAGAGACTTTGAACCTCTTGGGTCCACGGGGAGCGAGCAGCGACAAGCAGACCCAGAGAACGTGACATGCGCCCCGCCCGTCTGCTGACCTGAGCTTCACGCGGTGACCGTGAAGCACGGCTGAGCCAGCTGCCGGGACACACCTGCTCGGGGACCCCCCACCCCCGGCACCTCGGCCTGGAGTAAGGTCAGGGTGACAGCGGCGGGGGGGGCCCCTCCTGACATGTGGGTGCTGAGCGCCCACGCCTGTGACACTCGCAGCCGGGGACCGAATCCCGCGGACTCAGAGGCCGAGGCCTGGCACGCCTCCATGCCTGCCGGTACTTTAAAGCGCTGCAGAGGGGGGAGCCGGGATGGCTCAGTGGGTAAGGAGCTCACTTTGCAGCCCCGGGAACCGAGGACCGAATCCCAGCCCCGGCCTGTGTGGACCCATATGCTGAGCTGGGGAGTGCCCCCAGTTCAGTTCTCACCGGGGTGAGACCCTGGCCCACTTCCTGCCCTGTGCAGCCCTGCACCCACCTGTGGAATGAAACTATGTGGAAAAACCAAGGATGTGTAACTGTGGAGACTGTTCTGGGCCCTCCCCCTTCTCTCTGTCTCTGTCTCTCTCTCTCTGTCAAAAACAATAAAAATAAATCTTTAAAGCGCTGCAGAGCGGCCAGCGTTGAGTAACGAGGAGATTGCACATGACAAGCTGGGTCTCTGGCTTCTCTGGAAGGAAAACCCGGGGCCCCTAGGGCCACATGGAGACTCTTGGCTGAAGGCAGCACGCACCCCCTTACAGAGCGCGCAGGGGGCCGACGTCCACACCACCCCCTGCTGCCGCGCCCGCCTGCGCTCTCCCGTATGGGCCTGCCCACGGCTGCCACAGGCAGGGGGTTTGCAAAGCCAGTCTCCACACGCCAACGCCCCTACAACCCCCAGGCCCCTCAGCTACCATGCACTCACCCTCCTTCTCGGCGGGCGGCACAGGGCTCCTGCTTTTGCCTCGAGGGCTGTGGCTGGGGGGCTGAGGGGTGTTGCTCTCGGGCTGCAGATGCATGGCCGGCGCTGGAGCCATGGGAGCTGGCTTTGGGGGCGCGGAGTCCTCCCGGGGGGGCTCATGGACTTTGGTGACCTGCTGAGGAAGCAGAGAGAAGTGAGCATCATCACGGGCTGTGCATGGGCCCCCGCGTCTGTCCAGCCCGGAGCCGAGGCCAAGGGACAGCAGGGCAGGAGTGAGCCCGCTACCCACTCCCCACCCAGCCCTTACCCCACGTCCCTCTGGGTCTCCGGGAGCTCGGGACTGACCCCCGGCACTGTGGGGGTGGCACAGTGAGCACGCCCTGGGCCCCTCACTCAGAAAGCCCCACTGCATTTGGGGAGGCCAGGCCGGCGCCCCCGTGGGGCAGCTCCGGGAGAGGCTGGGCTGTCACAATAAGAGACACTGCCCGGGGGACACCTGCTTGGCCGGCAGAATCTTCCAGGGGGTCTTCCCCCGAAAGGACCTCGTGTTTGAAACGGGTGGGGTCCCCGCCTTGTCCCCGCGGGGCTGCCTGGCTCTGGAGAGCCCACAGCGGGTGAGGAGGAGGTGGGGGACCCGGGGGAAGGGAGGAGACCCCAGCGGCTCAGGGCCCCGCCCGCCAGGCCAGCTGTCCCGCCTCGTCTCTGTGGGGACTTCTCCAGGAAGCAGCAGGAAGGGCTGGGAAGGAGCCTGCAGGTGCCGCCCCGCCGGCCCCGGGCACAGCCCCAGCATCCTCTGCTGTGTCAGCCCCGCGGGAGGTGGGGGCCGGGCACTCACAATGGGGGGGATGGCAGCCGCCCTCTGTTTCAGCTGCTTCAGATCCAGCGGCTTCTGGGGAGAGGCGCTGGCCCTGGAGTCCCCGGTTGCAGGGAGGAGGCTGGGCCGCGGCGACAGAAGCCTGAGGAGGAGACAAGCGTCAGGCCCATGGACTCCAGCGGGCCCCCTCCTGGCTCCAGCCCTGGACCACGACAGGGGAGGGAAGGTGAACCCCCCGGGGTCGCCAGGTCGCCCAAGGGCGGGAAAGCAGGGAGGGAGCTCCTCCTCCCTTCCTCTGACCCTGACAGCTCCCACGAGGGGCTGAGTGTCCACACAAGCCCAGGTCGGGACCGAACACTCAAGCCTCAGAGCACCCCCAACTCAGCCCACACTACGCCCGGTCCTGCGGAAACTGCCAGAAAGAAAGTCCGCTGGTTTACGGCGCGCTGGGCCTCGGTGGCTCAGCCCAGTTGTGCATCACCCACAGGAGGGCCGGGCATGGGTGGAGGGGGCCCCGCCCACTGTAGACAGGCTTCCCCGGAACGTTCCGAGAGCTGGACTCGTGCCCACACACCACTAAGAGAAGCTGAGAGCGGGTGGGCCGCAGGCTTTGCATGGAGGGGCCGTCCCTCCTGGTCAGCCCCAGTGCGGGGCGGGGCCCGTGGGCACCTGGTTCCCCAAAGCGAGGTCACATCTGTGTGCTGCTCACGTTCGGCACGCAGGAGGGCTGAACCGGGTGCCAGGGGCAGGGTTACCCCAGCATAGGGTGTGTTGTTGGGGGCACCGGGGCAGAGCCCGACCTGGGGGTGCTCCTGAGCTGTTTGTGGGTGTTGCCTCCCTCGGGAAGCAGTCAGATTCCCAGGACTCCCCAGCACCCCGCCTGGCTCCCTCGCCTGACCACTGAGGCTACCTGTGGGGGTCCCACACGCACTGGCTGAGCACACAGTAGGCCCGGCGTTGTGCTGGGGTGCACGGGGGAGACCCAGAACCCAGCGTCAGCCTGCAAGGCTGGCTGGATGGCAAACAGCACATGAGGGCAAAGCCAAGGCCGGCTCCCCAAAGCCCGGGGGGTCCTGTTGGCACGGCCCCTACTGTACGCCATGACCATACCGATCTACACGCACAGTGGACCCGGGGCAACCAGGACTTGCAGAGCAGACACGGGACACGCAGCCAGCCACTGAGTTGCCATCCGACCCGGCACTCCCACTGTGGGGTGTGGGTGCCCACGGAGCCGAGGACACCCGTCCGTCCAGGGAAACGCAGCTGAAAGGTGCACACGATCCCAACATCCAAACATGGACGAATGGAGACACGATGCTGAGTGAGAGCAGCCAGACACAGGAAGCCACACGTGTGCGTCCTGTGCGATCCCATTTTCTAAGAAACATCCAGAACACACAGAGCCGTAGGCCGGGGCTGGGGGCTGATGCTGATGGACACTGATTTTTCTTGGGGAGGTGGGGAGGGCACTCATGTAAATGTTCTGGAACTAAATAGCAGTGATGTCTGCGCAACTCTGTGAATCACTAGAACCACAAACCGTCCTCTTTAATGACGGAGCTATACGGGATTCTTCACCCACAAAAAAATGAAGATACTGGTACAAGCGAGCCGTGAACTCAAGGGTTGGGTGTACTAACTCACTAGGCTTTCTATGAACAAAACAGTGTGATGTTATCATGTTTTGTAAAAATGCAAAAAAACACTTCAAAATACAGACTTTAAGTTAAAACACAAGCCTTTGCATCTGTGTCAATACGGTGACATAGAGAGATGAAATTTCCATAACACGTAGAAAGTAAGCTCTGTGTCCCCCTGATGAACAGGCTGCGGCCTTCTGCTCGCCTGTGTCCTGCCTTGGCCGCCCTGTGGCTCCACCCCCAGGCGGGGGGCGGGCAGCAGCGACCAGCCCTCAGGTGCTCTGGGCAGGTACCGCCGGGGGATGGATGCTCACGGAGGCCCCTCCAGAGGGACGAGGCCTGTGCACGACCCTCCCTCCAGCTCTTCCTTTGTTTTCGTGGAAAACAGCGGCTTTTATTTTCCCCTCCGGAGGCCCAAGCGGGCGGGACAGGGGCGCTGGGAGCCTGGCACAGCGCACGGGACCCAGGAGGGGCAGCCAGGGGACGATGGCAGCGTGGCTGGCTGGGAGCAGCCAGGCCCCCACCTCACCCACCCAGCCCGCCGTTCAGGGCCGCCGGCTTCTGGTTCAAATCCCGCCTCTGGCCATGCGACTTCACCCGCGCTGCCTCAGTTCCCCCCCTCCCAGGACTACTCTGTGCCTGGAGCTCAGTGGATCCAGCCGTCTCCATTTCTGTGGTTTCTCTGCCTTAAGGAGAGAATGTAATGGAGACAGCTGCTCAGGAGGTGCCCCGTCAGTCATGTAAGGAATGAAGAAATCAAGGAGTCACGGCTGTTGTGAGCTTTCAAAACTCCAGGGCTCCGGGGAAGAAGCTACACACTCCGGTCCCCTTGGGGCGTGACCTCTGGAGGTGCCGGCCCCAGGTCCAAACCAGCACACCTGGTGGCCGCTTTTGGATCGCTCACCCACTGTGGAATGCCTGGCCCCAGGCTGACGGCTCATGCTGGCAACTCCCCGGACTCACAGGAGACTAAGTGAAGAGAGCCATGCCCACCTTACAGATGACAACGCTGAGACCCAGGGGAAGGGACATTCTGAAGGCCGGGCCCTGCCACCAAGTGCCTGGGCACCTGCTCTGGGAAACGGAGCAGGGGAGGGCTGGCAAGCCCAAGGCTTTGTCATCAAAGCCACCACCTTTGGTTGCGGGCCCAGAAAAGTCCCCGGCGCAGCTGCCAGGAGGGAGTGACGGAGAATAAAAGGTCAGGAGGAGAGGATTTTCTCTCCCAAAGTCACCCGGGCGGAGGCCAGGACCAGATGCATTGCACGTCTGTCCAGGGCCGCCGGGTGGGAAGGCCGTGGTGGGCAGGCGGCCAGGACCCGGCCTGTCAGGAGGCCCACCCTCCCCACTGGCCCTGCCGAGGGGCCATGGCTGCCCGGGCGCGCTGACGCATCTCGCCCTCGGCCCCGGCTCCCGCCTGGCCCTGTGTGACCGTGGCCGGGGGAGGGAGGGAGGGCTGCCAGCCAGGAGGAGGTCAGCAGGCTGACCGGAGTCCAGCCTTCACCCCGAGGGTGGGGCCTGGCCTCGGTCACACAGGGTATGACGAACCAGGTGTCCTGACTCTCAGCCCAGGGTTCTGGCTCCCGGGGGATGCAGTGCTGGACATTCAGGCAGGAAGAGTGGAGGAAAGCCAGGCCCAGCTGGGGAGGAGAGGATGTGTCCCTGGGTGGAGCCCCCCACGGGTCCGGGGGTTAGGGGGGGCTGACAGGACTCAGGCCAACCCCCTTCCAGCTTTCTAGTCTGGGCCAGCCATGTGTCCCCAAAACACAGATGTCAGGAGGCCGTTTACCAGCATGGCCGCCCCATGAGCTCTGCACTCATCCCGCTAAGAGCAGAAACATGTTTCTGTGACTGTCCCTGTGGCCAGCAGGAGGGAGGCTGGTAAGCCGCCCCGGAGCCTGGCTGAGGGTCCCCCGGTCGGCTGAGCTGCAGAGAGCACTGTTTTCAGAGCAGTGCCTGTTGGCAGGGAGCTCAGGAACCTGCCGGGGACCTCCAACACCCCGTTTCTCACACAAGCCGGGAGAGGTTCCTGCCAGCAGGGGCCACCAGGGACCCCCAGACACAAGAAGCAGAGGCCAGCCGGGCTCCTTTGTGGAGCACAGAGACCCAGAGCGCGCTGAGAGCATCTGATTTTCCTATGGAAAGTTCTAGAGCGTGCCGGTTTAACGTGTCCCAAGGTGAATCATGGGGCAGAGGAAACGGCTGTGAAGCAGCGCGTCGGATTTGAAAGTCAGATTTTCCTCCCTCTCGCTCTGCCCAGAACTTTTCCGAGACGTGAGGAGAGAGAGCCAACCGCATTGTTTTTAGTCAAAATAACACGGGCCCGCCTGCCCCCCTAGAAAGCAATTTCTCCAGAGGTGAGCTGAGCCGGCCTCCCACCGTGGGCTCTCGGCTCTGGCAGGGGTCTCAGGGTCCCCAAGCCTCTGCACAGACAGTGGCTAAAATCCAACGTGCCCAGGGCTTGGAGGGACAGGCACCCCGGGGGGCAAAGCACAGAGAAGAAAGGCAGGAACAGGACCCCAAGGTCCGCTGCTCAGCGGCCACTTCCCAGTAAAGCCCCAGGGCTCTCCGCAGGCCCCGCCCCCTGTGCCTGGACGCTGCTGCGCGCCGCAGCCGCCAGAAGTGCACGCACCTGCTCTTGTCGCCCCCCTCGGGCTCGTCCACCTCGTCTGCGCTGCAGGTGGCACTCGAGTCACTGTCCTGGGGGGCGCTGGCGCCCTTGGCAGGGGGCGCTTTGCCGCCGGGACCCCCACCGCTCTCCTTCTCTGCGGCGGGCGGCCCCTCATGCGTGGGCTCCGCAACTGCCTCCGCGGGCGCCTGGAGCTGGTGGTCCCGCTCTGGTGCGGCCTCCTCCGGGGGCTCGGTCTTGATGGGTTCGGTCTTGATGGGCTCAGTGGGGGGCGCCTCCGGGGACTCGTCCCTCGGGCCCCCATCCACTGCCAGCTCCGGGGGCGCAGGGGGTTTCCGCTCCTCGCCCTCCCCCGCCGCTGGGGGGGCCGCTGTGGCCTCTTCGTCCTTCTCCTCCTTAGGGACCACAGGAGGGGGCGTGGCAGGTGATGGGGGTGCTGGGGGGGGCGTGGGCGGGCCGGCGGCCTCGGGGGCAGCGGTGGGCTCGGCGGGGTTGGGGGCGTCCTCCGGCGGCGGAGTGGGGGGCTCCAGGGATGGAGCGTCGGCGCCCACAGCGGGCGCGGGCCTGGGCCCATTGGGCCCCGTGTCCTTGGCGGCATTGGCGCGGGGCGAGGGGATGCTCTCTGTGTCGGAGCTGTTGTTGATGGCGGCTGTGGGGGAGGGGAGCGAAGACCAGATGAGACACATGGTGGGCCTGGACACATGGTGGGCCTGGGGGTGACCTGACTGCCGGGCCTGACCCCGTTCTGCCCAGAGGCGCCTACTGCCCAGGTGACTGTTGTGTAGTCGTAACCCGGAGGAGCCCGGTGGGGAACAGCCTGCAGTAACCAGCCCACCCCATCGGGTTCCCATGGGGCACAGAGCAGGTGCCCAGTGACTAGCCCACCACTGAACGTGTGCACGGAAGAAGGGCACAGTGAAGCCTTCAGAAACCACTCCTGTCACCTCCAGTCTCAACTGCCCACCCCCACCCCCATTTTCTGCACAATGGGGACTTTAAACGACCCCACCCTTGCTGCTGGGAAATCAGACCAGGAAAGCCGTGCAAGAAAACACGAGTGAAAATCAGCAGGGCAGATGAGTGGAGGGAGCCGGGAACAGCATGGGGAACAGAGGCAGCAACAGCACACACGGTGGAGCTCATAGGCAGAAGCATGCTCACAGAAGTGGGGGCCCTCGGCATGCCCCCCGCCCTGGCCTGGCCCTATCCCCACCCCCCAGGCCAGACGGCCACATTCGTACCTGGGCCACCGCATTCCCCTCTGGGCACCTCGTTCCCAGAGGCGTGTAAGGCTGGAAGGAAGTGAAAGAAGGATTAGAAGCCAGGTAGCATGAGCAGAGGGGTGGGGGGCAGGAAGCTGGTGTGGCCACGAAGGCAAGGTCAAAGGCAAAGTTAGCAGAGGGGCCCAGGGCTAGCGGACAGCAGCAAGCACCCACAGTGGCTCGGCTGGCCACTCGCCTGCCACCATCCTTTGACTGCCTTACCCTCTCCCTCCAGACTCTAGCAACCCAGGTGACCTGCAGTCGCCCCGGCCAATAGTGGGGTCCCGCCCACTCCTAGGTATCCTTGGACAGCTCACTGGCCTCCTTCTCTGGTTCCTGGGTGCTGGCATCTCCCCTCTCAGATGCAGAGCCAGGCCGGCGGGGGCTGCTGGGGCCCTGGACAGAGGCTTCTTTCAGCCTCACTGCCCCCGGCCGCCCCGTGTCTAGCCTCCCTGCAAGGCCCAGAGCAGGGCCACCACTTCGGGACATCATCCTCCCAACGACAGCGGCACAGGGCTCGCTTTGTGGACCCTGAGCTCCGTGTGAAGCTCCTCACACGCAGGAGGCGTGTGATCCTCCGGTCTCTCAAGCGGGTACAGGGGTCTCTCCTGTCAGCAGAGAGGGAGACTGAGGCCTGCCCCGGGCTGTCACCCCCTTCCACGCAGTCAGACAACAGGACACGGGGCCAGTGCGGTGGTCCTGGGACAAGTGGCTTACCCCACCCCCACCCCCAAGGCTCAGTTTGTTCAGCTATAAAATGGGCAGTGCACGCCCGGCTTGCTCCCCCACCAAGAGGGGCGCTCGTATCAGGGGAGCTCGCACAGAAGGCTAGGAGCCCGGGTGGCCACCCGCCAAATGGTTCCCATTCAGGTCCAGAAGGAGCCTGAGAATCAGAACGTCTCACAACTTTGATTCTGGTCCCCAAACCAGCCAACTACATGACCTGGGGCAATTACTCTGTGCCTCAGTTTTCCCACCTGTAAATGGGGTGCTAACAACACCTCCTCTGCAAGGGCTGTTGTGACAATTAAAAGGGTAACTCGAAGCTACTGCTCTTACTATGACTATGACCATGACCATCACTGAGACACTACGGAGCCCAATGGATTACTCCTCCGTTGCCAGAACTGACTGACCTTCCACCCAGAAGCAACGGGCCACTTGCTTCCTCCCTGACCCCCTGGAGGGGTCTGTTGGGATAGGCTGGGTTTGCCAGAAGGTTCCATTGGGGCCACCTCAAGTCCTAACCCAGAACCTACCTCACCTGCCCTGTCCTGGTCCCAGGGGACCGACAGGGAGACCAGCAAACGCTGGCTGGCTGAGGACTCGGCAGCTACAAGACATGTTGCGGAGTGACTCCTCTCCCTGGGCCTGTCCCCTCATCTGTAGGATGGGAATGTCACCTGTACCTTCCCAACTGCCACCCTCGATCTGCTCAGTCAGAGCGACCTGCTCACAGAAGCCTCTGCTCCGGCCAGACAAGCCCCCCAGGGGCACCCCCACCCCTGATGGGGCACGGGAACCCTTTAAGTGAGCTCGCAGACACACTGTTCTGTCGCTGGACAGCTCTGCTCCAGTGTTAACGCTGAGCCAAAGTCTGGTTCCCTCTAACTTCCCCACCGACACACACAGTGCCTGTCCTGGCTGGGGAGCATGTTTACAGAGGGGATGGGCATCCGTGAGCCAGACCCCCTTCCCTGACTACAGACCAGCGGCATGTGCAGCCTCTGGCCAACTGGGGCTGGAGAGACCCCAAGTTAGTGAGGAGGCCAGACTCAGACCCAGAGCACCCCCACCCCGACAACAAGCACCAAATGGCCCGATGCTCCATCTTCAACCAGGAAGCGGGACGTGGGTTACGGAATGCTCTGCGGGCCAGCAGAGCCTGAACGAGCCTGGCTTACAGAGCCAGGGGGCCACAGGCACCTTCCTTCCACACGTGGGCAGAAGCTCGGGAGTTTAAATGCAGAGAGAAGCAGAGGAGAGCAAAGGGAGGAAGCCGCACGCGGGGGTGGACCAGGGAAGGTTCCATTTGCAGGGAGCTTGAGGGACCAGCAGGGGTGGCTGTGGGCAGGGAGATGACAGAAGCAGAGGCAGAAGAGTCCAGCTCAGCAGGGGTTGGGGTCTTTGGGGCACCAAGGCACAGGAGTGTGGGTGTAGACCCAGAGAAAGGGAGAGGGGTGGGAGCCCAAGGCAGGGGAGTTAGTGGTCGGGTGTGACACATGAGCTCTGAGGTCAGGGAATGGTCAGGTGCTGACCAAGTTGGCCTCCGGAGGACTAATTCTCAGTCTTACCTGGTGGGAGAATTCATCTAAGATAGGTGCAGCAATGCTGCTGGGGGCCCCCCCTGGGCCGGGACCCTTAACTGCCCAAGCCTCAGTCCCCCCAAAGAAAATGGGGATTCGTGATAGAGAAACCAAATGGGATACTTGGGAGTAAAAGGAGGCACTGTAATTATGACTTTCAAAATATTTTATCAACCAACAGATTGGTTCTACTTAGGTTGGTCAACTTATAAAACTGTTCTGATCAAAAGGCTACTTTCAAAAATAACTTTGTTTTTCCTAAAGCAGAAGGGACGACAAGACAGCAGGGTGTATTGGACTGAACTCACAGGAGGTCAGAAGGATTAAACAGACAAGTGCCCAATGGAGAAGCCAATTACAATATTATAGCCACCACTATCACCATCACCATCATCACCACCATCACCATCATCATCATCACCATCACCATCATCACCACCATCACCACCATCACCATCATCGCCATCACCATCATCACCACCATCATCACCATCACCACCATCATCACCATCACCATCACCATCACCACCACCATCACCACCATCACCATCACTACCATCACCACCATCACCACCATCATCATCACCACCATCATCATCACCACCATCATCATCACCATCACCACCACCATCACCACCACCATCACCACCATCATCACCATCATCATCACCACCACCATCATCATCACCATCATCACCATCACCATCACCACCATCACCATCATCATCATCACCATCATCATCACCATCATCACCATCATCATCACAATCACCATCACCATCACCACCACTCCGGGGCCGTCCAGACCTCCTCAAGAGGACGCGGAGGTCCTGGGAGAGGTCAGGTCCCGCCATCCCACCCTCACCTTCTGCCTCCTCTGCCATCTCCTCCTCGTTGGCACTCGTGCCCGATGCCTCCATCTCCTCATCCTCCACCACAGGCGGGAAGGCAGCCTCCTCACTGGCAGCCGCGGGGGCTTTCTTCTTCTTCCTCCGTGCATTCCGCTCCTTCTCCTAGGACACAGGGATGGCAGCAGGTCAACGCCCGGGCCAGGGTGGGCAGCCTGGGGACTCCTGGTGCCCGAGGCCCCGTGGTCATAAGGGCGCACTCGGCCCTTGCGCCCACTGCGCAGCCAAGCATGCCAGTGGTCACTTTCGCCTGGGGCGTTACTCTTCCCTCATGTCCCACACACACCTGGAGGAGCAAGCTGCCCTGGCATCCACCCAGAGCAGGTGAGGAGGGACTGTCTCTGCCAGAAGCCCCTCGAGCAAAGGAATAAGTGAAGCTTTTCCTTGCACGTCTCATCTGCCCCCCGCCAAACCTGGGGGGACAGGCGAGCTTAGGGAGCTCATTGCTTATAGGGCACCTAGTGTACACCAGGCACCACAGTGTACACCAGGAACCGCAGTGTACACCAGGCACCGCAGTGTACGCTAGGCACCGCAGCGTACACCAGGCACTGCAGTGTACGCCAGGCACCATAGCAAGCTTGAGGATACACAATGCAGGAGGTAGACAAGGTGCTACTCGGGAGGCCAGCAAACACATCCTAAGGACAGACTCAGGTACAGATCCGGCTGCAGAAGGCATCAGACAGGGTGGGGCCCGAGAGGACAGGGGGCGGGGCTACGCCTCAGGTATGGCAGGGAAGGGCTGCTCACAGGGAGCTGGCCCGAGGGGTCCGGGGGCAGGGAGCTGCAAGCACAAAGGCCCGGAGGTGGGCACGGGCTGGGTGTGTTTGAGGAACAGAAAAGAGGCCCTCGATGCCAAGCTTTTCACTTCCCTCCACACCATCCCAGGCCCCAGAGGCCCGGCTCCTCACGCAGGAAGCCAGGAGCCCACCCGGCCCTGCGCAGGTGCAAACACCACTCCTTACTGACAGCTGTCTCTGCACGTCACAGAGCCAGGCGCTCCAGGAGGGCAGAAGCAAGACCGTGGGGATCTTTTTACCCCACCAGGCTGAGACCAGCAGAGGCTCGGGCAGCGTTTGTTGACTGAGTGAGTGAGTGACTGCATGTGGGCAGCATCTGGGGCTTGAACATGAAGCAGAGAGCTGGGGTACATGTGGAGGCAGAGTATGCTGGGGGTCTCGAGGTGATCACAGGGAATGGAGTGGACCCCAAGGGGGCACCCCCCCAATGTAGCCGGTGTGACAGGAGGGGTCGCGGCCCTTTGGGGTCTGCATGGAAGGAGACAGAACCTATGGCACTCGTGGACAGGGCAACTCAGCAAAGCCCCTTCTCCTGGGTTGAAGACCGTCCCCCCAGAATTCATGTTCACCCGAACCTCAGAACGTGGCCTTATTTGGAAATAAGCTCTTAGCAGATGTAATTAGTTAAGATGAGGTCATTCTGGCTTAGGGAGGGCCCTGAGTGCAATATGACTGGTGTCCTTATAAGAGGGGAATCTGGACACAGGCACCCAATGGGGCTGCGCTGCACCTACAAGCCAAGCAGCATCCCGGCCAGCCAGCCACCAACAGGGGCTGGAGAATACAAGGCGGGCTCCTCCCCAGAGCCCTGAGAGGGAGCCCGGACCTGCCCACACCTTGCTGTGGGACGTCTGGCTCCAGGGCCAAGAATGAGCTTCTGCTGTTTTAAGCCGCCCAACTGGTGGTGTTTTATTATAGGAAACAAGACACACATACACCTTCCTGCCCACCAACCCCCAGGCCCCGAGAGAAAGCCACCCCAAGTCACAAAGAGGCACAGCCTGCCTTGGCAGGGGGGGACCCCAAGGCCTAGCCCCAGCCTGCGGGTGGGGTCGCTTCCTGTCCTGCCTCCTCCCGGAGCAAACGGGGGTCCTCAGGGTGCAGCCACTCGGAATGCTGGGAGGGAGGGGGAAATGTCCAATGGCCCCTTAGTCATGGATTCCATCGGTCACCAGCCCTGGGCCAGAGGGCCGCAGCCCCGCCCAGTGTCCACCCGCCGCTTTGGGAACACCCAGCCCACTCCAGGGGGCTGCCCCAGCCCTCCCCCAAACCCCAAGCTTCCCCCTGCTGGCCCCCAGCCGGAGCCCACGGAGGCGCAAGAAAGCTGTGTGGTGGTGGCTTCTGTGGGAGTGGCTGGGGGTTCCCTCTTCTTCCCCAATCTATTTTTAGCAGGAGGGATCACTCCAGTGACTGGAGCTGGTGAGACGGGCCATCGGCTGCTGGCGCAGCAGCTCGGAGCCTCACGGGGAACCAGGAATTCTGTGCGCCTGGCCAGGAGGCAAGGTCCCTCTGCTGGGGGGTCTCCCCAGTTCATGGCAGGGTGAGGGGGATGTTAACGCCCAGAATGCCCCCAATGCTAGCTGGGTCTGGAGGCCTGGATGTGCTGACGTCCCGGGAATGACACCAAGCGCTCCCACACGCAGCCTCACACCTTGGAGGACAGGAGCGGCTGGATACCAAGAACCACAGCTGACGTTTACTAAGCACCTATTATGTGCCCGGCGTCTTCCGGACATTCATTCACCGGTTCCGCACAGCTTGCTCTGCAAACCGGATCACGCTGCTCCCTGCTTCAAACCCTCCAGGGGTGTCCCCGGAACCCCTGACATAAAACCCCAAGTCCTCCCGCTCCAGACAGCCCGGCAGGTTCTGTATCCGTAACCCCACCCACCTCTCCAACTTGCCTGTCCGCCCCGTCCCTCCGTGGCCGTTCTGCTACAAACATGGTGCCCTACTTGTGCAAACGTGTTCACAGTGTCCCTGCCCCAGGGACTCTGCACGGGCCGTCCCCCCGCCTGGACACCCCTCTCCCAGACACCTCACTTCCTCAGCTCCTGGGAGGGGCCTTCCCTGATCACCCTGTGAAAACCAGCCCACCCTGGCCACCCAGCAAGGCACTTCTACTACATCCCTCGTCTCGCCACCTTCAGACCCCCGGCCGAAATGATCTGTGTGTTAAGGCGTCTCTCGACCCAGAACAAGCTCCTCCAGCACCTTGGAGTTCTCGGCCACAACTCCCAGCACCCCCGAACGGGCCTGGCCCAGGACAGGTGCTCTGTGGCTACTTCTGTAGATGGATGAGCCTGACAGACAACCTTGGCTCAGAGAGGCTACGACACTTGCCCAAGACCACAGAGCGCAGGAGTCAGAGGAGCCCAGATCTGAGAGCGGGTCAGGTTCAAGCCTGTGCAGCCTCAGGCGGAACACACAACAGGAAAACAAGGCTGGGCCGGGCCTGGGCTGGGCTGGACGGGGGATGGAGAAACCCGGAAGCTGAGCCCCAAGGCCTGGATTCACAGATGGGCGCGGAGGGTAACCTTCGGCCAGAAGGAGGGGGAGGGGAAGCCTCGAAGAAGACACAGATGCCAAACGTTACATAACCCTGGGACAGCTCCGCCCGCCATCCACTCCTGCTTCCTGCTGACGTCGCCCACGGCCACTCAGGCCAGGCCAGGCGCAAGGCGGGGGGGGGGAGATGTCCATGGAACCTCTGCTCCCCCCACTCCTTCCTGCACCGGCCAAGGGTGACATGTCTGTCTGAACTCCAGACAGGGGGGCTGCTTCAGGACCCATCAGAACCCATCTTCCACTTGGGGATGGGCGGGGGCGGGGGCGGGGCAGGGGGCGGAGGTCACCGAGCTCAGCAGCCTCTCCTGAGGCCTGCTTGCATACTCTGGTGACAGGGAACTCGCCCTGCCCCCGGCCAGCTGGGCCGATGGACCCACGGACGGGCTGGCCCGAGCCGGCCTTCCCATGGCAGGACCCTGCGCCTGCTCACCACCCACTCTCTACCGCCCTCAGGGGAGCCTGCCCCATGCTCCAAAGCACCCCTTGTCATCCACAAGCCACCAGCAAGGCTCACCTGTCTGCTGGACCCAGCCCCCCACCTCTGGACACGAGGGGAGCCAGGGGGACCTACAGGCCAGGCCACACCCACTCTGTGCTCTCACATGGATTCATCACCCTCACCCGGGGAATGGGGGCAAGGAAGGTGGCTTCAGGGGGCTTGGGAGGGGCCCATGCTGGGCTTTTGGGTCCCCCCTTGCCCCAGTTCACACCTGCTTCTCAGCTGCTAGCGACGCTGCTCACTGCCACCAGTGAGCGTTCAGGGTCGGGGGACAGTCTCAGCTACGTCTCACACAGCCTTAGCTGGGCTGCCCCTTGGCTCACAAACCTTCAATGGCTCCCGCTAACCACCAACAAAATGCCCAGCCCCCAGCCCAGCAGATAAGCCCCATCCCACGCCAGCCCGTGGGCACCGGCCGTGTTGCCTGGCACACAGCGGGCGCTCCAGAGGCCTGCTGAGTGCACAGCAAGGACGTCGTCCCACACGCACCGAGCGCGAGGGCCAGGGGCCGGCCTTGAAGACAGGGACTCACGAGCCCCGGCAGGTCCTGGAGAGAAAACCGAGGCTCGATCAGGGCACCAACCAGGGAACAGGAGGCCAGAGCCCTGCCCTCCACCACTGGGCTGCTTCTCTGAATGAGTGAATCAGCCCAACAATCAGGCAACTGACCAACCGCTCGGTCAGTCCTGGAGCAGACACACCCCATACCTGACTGACAACCAAGGGGACCGTGACAGCCCAGCCACCAGGCGCGCAGCGTCACAGGCCGGCCACCGTCACCCCCGCTGTGGCTCTCACCTGCGGAGTGCGTGACATGCCGGGCCCCGTTCTGAGCGCTTGACACACACTCGCTCCAGCCATTCCCACCACAGCCCTTTGGGGTGATCATAGAGCCAATCCCATTTCAGAGGTGGGGAGACTGAGGCATAGAGAGGACAAGCCACTGGCCAGAGGCCACACAGCCAGTAAGTGGCAGAGTCTGGATTTAAAGCCCGGTCTCCTGGGCCCAGAGTCCCTGCCTGGGCTCCTCCTGCACACGCCGTTCAGGAGAAGAAATAAAAGAGCAAAGACGATGCTGCTGCTCCCAGTAATAACCAATAGCAGCAGGACCGCAAGGAAGGTGAACCTTCACACAGCTCCCTACAGGCAGCAGCTCACTCGAGCCTCGAGTTCTCAGAGTAAAGGCTGTTATTCCCGCTTCACAAATGAGGAAACTGAGGCTGCGCGGGGTTAGGCCCCTGCCCAAGGTCACAACGGTGCCCAGCCATCAAGCCAGGACTCGATCACACCTTCACCCCGAAGCCCCAGCTGCACCATCCACCTTGCCAGGGTCTCTGGTCCTCCAACCCACGCTCTCAAGCTTTTCTGGGGGGTCCCCAGGGGCACAGTGGGGTCACACCCTGAGGAAACCCAGAAAGAGAAGGCTGGGGCCAGTGCCAGAGGATTCGCCCCTGTAACCTCGCAGCCTGGGCTATGTGGGCTGTGGGCGCTGGCTCCGGAAGACGGAGGGGACAGGAAGGCACCTCTGGGGGCCTGGGGTGACGCTGAGGGCCACCCCCCCATTCTGAGCGGGTGTATGCAGAGGCTCGCTGACACCCTGCCCTTGGCCTCTCCCGTGGCTTGGGGCCTCCTTGCCCTAAGGGACATGGGCAGGCGTCAAGGACAGGTGCCAGGCACGCTCACCCTCAACGGTCTCCGCCCTCCCTGTGGAAAACCAGAGTCCTGGGAAATCCAGGAAAAAGCGGAGTTCCTGGAGGAGGCTCCGCTTAACTGGACGTGCCAGACTAGGGGCGCAGGGAAGCCCAAGGGCGGCCTCAGCCCTGACCACAGGGGCAGGAACAGAGCCCCCCTGAGAACTCAGCAGGGGCTGGGAAAGTGTGCCCCCAAATTCTGCACAGTGCTCAAGGGGAGTTCAAACAGGGGGATCCCACCACCCCGGGCCCGCCCCGTGCTGGGCAACCTCGGCAGCCTGCCTGACCTCTCTGAGCCTCAGCAGGCGGCGTGGGGAAGCAACTCAGCATTGCCTCCCAGGACAGACTGCACACACTCTGAACCCAGCAAGAGGCGGCCCAACCCAGGGGACAGGTGCTGGGGGGAAACCGTGTGACCCCTTCCCGTGCCTTCATCTCTACAAGGTGCCGCCCGCCAATCAACTGTGTGGGTCCTCGGGTCACACAGCTGCGGATTCAAACCCAAACCAGCCACTTAGGAGCCTGGCTGAGCCTCAGGTTCCCCATACCTGCAGTGTGACAAAGCCTGGCACATCGCAAGTGTGCCCACGCTGGGGCAGGGGCCGCAGAGACTGCCTGCGAATGGCCCTCACTTGCTCCTGGGAAAGGGAAGCTCCTACCCCCCCAGGCGGGGCTGGCTGCTCCCTGACCTGTCCTTTCCTCCCCCGGGCAGTCCTGAGACTGTCACGTCAATGGGGTGGGGGAGACGCTCACTTGGGGGCCACGCCTGCCCACCCCCGCACCCCGGAGGCATGCGTATGGCAAGGAACAACCCGCACTGCTGACAGGCTCTGGGCGCAGCCTCTGGAAGCCCCTGGCTCTGGCTGGGACACCCCAGGGGGTGGGCGGGGCGGGGGACTCACCATCTTCAGCTTGTGCTGCTGCAGGATCTCATCCAGGTTCTGCCTCTTCTTGTAGTTGAAGTAGAAGTTCTTACACTGGGACACGGTCTTGGAGCTCACCATCCGGGCAATGGCCGACCAGTTCCGGCCATGTTCCAGGAGACCTGAGGGGAGGGCAGCAGGTGAGGGGCTGCCTCTGTGGACGGGGGGGGGGGGGGGGGGGGGGG